>JAADVB010000103.1:0-59199 GCA_023334545.1 Salisapilia sapeloensis | reverse complement strand
TGCACGACTTCCTCTCGACCTACCTGGACGCCGCCTTCCTGGCCGACATCAGCAAACAGTCTTCTGGATCAAAGCACCCGACCACCCACAACATCATCCACCGAACCACTTCCTCCAGCGATGCATTATATCGATAGGCAAAAACCAAGTAGAGATACTTGGCCATCCGCATCTTGAAAGGTTGTAGCTTTTGGATACGAACGTAAAATAGCTTAATCGTATAAAACCATCCTTCGCAACATATCCGTCCACGTAAGCATAGGAAGCAGGATGCAGACATCCGAGCGGAGTACTAGAGCTCCTATGCTCATCTACATCGTTCTATCACTAGTAGCATGTGTGCAGTTCCTATCAGTGGATGCTGTGAAGCTAAATGAGCTTACGTTCGAGAAGCCGTTCGAGGACATATCAGCGTCAGGGGAGCGAGAGCTCGGTTCGCATTGGACAGTAGGCGGTGATACGTCCGTGCATCGTTATTTCGCTCGACTCACACCAGACCGTCAATCCAAACGTGGGTACATCTGGAGCAAACGACAGCTCGAGACACGTGAGTTTGCCGTCGTGCTCAACTTCCGTATCAGTGGCCAAGGCGAATCACTCTTCGGTGACGGTCTCGCACTGTGGGTAACTGACTCACCGGTGTACAAGTCCGGAAGCAACCACGGCTTCGTCGGTCTGTACAACGGCTTTGGCGTCATCTTTGACACGTTCGTCAACCCAGAGCAGAAGGGAGGTCACAAGGATGTCACGTACTTTGAGAACGATGGCACCAAGTCCCTAGACGACCTTCTCACTAGTCCAAAGGAAGGATGCATGGCGCAAGGTCTTCGACACCATGAAAATAACGCAGGATTTAGTGCTTCCCAGAGCTACGCACGTGCCAAGATCCAATACAAAGACGAGTACATTGTCATCTCCTTGGACCCCAAGGCCGATGGCAAGTGGGTCCAGTGCTACTCTACCCAAGTAAAGCTTGGAGCTGGATGGACCGAAAATGCGTACATTGGTCTAACAGCATCCACTGGCAGTCTCGCTGACAACCACGACGTGCTGTCTTTGACCATGTACGACGACGCATCGGATCCTCTTCAGGAAGCTGCAGACCAAAAGATCCGCGCTATCCGTACACCTCAAGAGGAGAAGGATGCGTCCGCTCTAACGGAGGATAAGAAGGTGACAGATGACCTCACGGCACGTATGGTCGCCGTGAAGAACACGTACAACCAACTACTGGAAGACTTTGAGCACCAGCTCTCGGCATTGCAAGAGTCGACGGAGAACACAGTCGCGAAGCTAAAGGAGCAAGAAGCAGAGGATGAAAAGCGGATTGCCAAGCTGGAAGAATGGTCGAACAGTAAGGTGTCGGATCGAGTGAAAGCATCCGTGTCATCGATTAAAGACCAGGTGGAGGATAAACTCCAAAAGACATTTGAAGCTTCGGCCAGTCAAGGATCTGGATGGGTCATGCCCTTCTTCGTATTGGTGCTAGGTCTTGGCGGTATGATCGCGTTTGGATACAAAAAGTATCAAGATTTGCGTAAATCGCACTTCCTTTAAGAAAAACGAATCAAGACATGACTTGGACACTTCTAAAAGCATAATTTATTTACTCTCGATTGTAATTGCAAACACGACAGGAACACTCTTGTGCATATGGAAGTTCCCAGGAAAATGGTAAGACACGACCGTAGCGACATCGTAGTGCTGCCCACTTGTCGAATAGATCATGCTGGCCGTCGACTACGTCTCGATGGAAGAGAAAGAAGGAGAATATAGGAGCTAGCATCTCACGAGATGTACTTGCCATCGAGTCGTCTTGGAGGATACTCCAGATAGCATCCACCAGCATCTTTTCCGAGTAGATACTCGCTTCGGAACGTAAGATCACGAGATCTGATAAGTACTGCATCAAACTTATCTTGGCAGCGGATATCTGGGTACTAGACTTGTCGATTCGAGTATGCAAGCGACTAAGCACGGTCGGGATGAAGACACGAAAGTCGAGTGTCTTAAGGATTTCCAGCTCAAGTTCCAGGATCTCATGCCATGTCCATTTGCCAGATGTGCCTCGACTTTGTAAAATACTCTTCACATGCTTCTCCGCAATCGTATTCGCTGATTCTTCAAACTTGATGGCGATCCAAAAGCATGCGATCGCTACTTTCTCAAGTGATCGCAATTCCACTGGACGAATGGAAAGGTATCGATCCAAGAGACTCGTGAATATATGCAAGGTCTCTTGCTCTAGTCCCAATGCCAAGGAGATCGTAAAGATACCAGCGACAATTGCGTCTCGATCTTCCGGCGCTACACGTTCCAAGACATGAGCATGTGGACACTTGGCTGGAGACGCCATCGTCGAGAGGTGGGCAATCGAGGAAGGGGAGCCTTCCAGCTTCTGTGCCTTGGTCATCCGAGGCATATCAGCGGATAAACATCGCTCACGTTTCTCTACTTGACTCATGATCACAGACGGAGGCTTAGTGTCTCGGGCGCGAAATACATACTGGATCAGATTTTGGCGCCAAAGATAATGCTGAAATTTAAATTTGTTGTGCTTATCTCCGCCAATCATAGACCGTAGAATGAGCCTATTCTGACTAGATGGTACCAAAAATGTACTGATACGGTACCACGTAGCTTCAACCTGGTTTCCATGTTTATTCCGGTTTGAACATCTTGACAAGATGCTGAAACTCTTCCAGCGTGTAGATACCCATGGATGGGTCATCTCGTTTCGATATCTCTTGTCCGTTCAAACAAGCTCGAACGAAAAATGCACCTTGATCATCTTCTAATAGCTCGAGTGTCAAGGCAGACGAATAGTGTGGCCAGTACTCTTCTCGATCCACGACATCGGCGCCGAGTACATGCAGAGTCGACAACACAGACGTATCATGACCGCTATATATGACCAGCGATTTCTGATGCCCATCTTCCTTGGTAACCAGTTCCATTTGCTCCTGAGCTTTTCCAATCAAAGGGCCAGCTACCTTTTGCAGGATATCTCTATTGGAAAAGTACTATGCTCTCGACTTAGCTCCTACATCAATAACCTTATAACGTCGAGATACCTTGTTAAAACGGAAGATGAGGTGCTGCAATGTAGCATCCCGATGCTCTTCCGTGCCTGGTACGAGTGGCACGTCATGCGCTTCACGACAGATATAGTAATCAAAGACATCCATCCAGGAAAAGGCTACACTTTCCGATGCTAGCGCTGGTAAAAGACCCATGAGATCCTTCCGTCTCTCTTCCATCTCCTTTTCTCTTGAGACCATCTCCTCACTCTCTTTGACCATCAAAGCCTTCATACGACCAACTTCCGGATACATCGTGTACGCTACATTCCATAAGTACTCGCATCATGACGCCAGAGTATCTTCGCATACCGTTAATAAAGTCTTGATCCGGTGGGAGGATTGTTATTGTCGGCGACAAGAACGGGTGCTGAGCTAGCATACCAGTTAGTAAAGACTGGACACTCAACTGCGTACGTGTGTACGTGTTGCTAAACACTTGGACATCTTCCGGACGCAATTGATCAACGTCTAGTCCGCCATCATTGCTTATTTCCATCTATCTCTTTACATAAATAAAGAAAGCCATCATACTTATATAATTTATCTACCAGCTGAGAACCTCTGGAGGCCATTTCATCCAGCCCCTTAGAAGTCAAGTAGCCGTACGGACGATGCTGCATGACGTGATGACTGCTTAATTGCATGTCTTGGATCTTGGACTTTGACTTCTCAGCATCAGTATTTGGGGGCAAATTGGCTGGAAAGCGATGGCCTAGATCACGGATGTGGTCCCGAGTAGGCAGTTTCGATTCCCACTGCTGATTCTCCTCTTGTTCTGCTTGGACATTCGATCCGCCTTGGAGAATATTGTGAAGAGGTGTACGATCACCATGGCGATGCAGCACTTGGAGCTGTCGAAGGCGCATTTGCTACTCATAGAGTTTAAAAGTAGGTAGATTAATGAATAGAGACACTTAGCGGATACTTTGGTCATGTTGATTGATAGCAAGTGATTTCCAGAGTGACCAAATCTACTTCGTTGCTAATCATCTTTGATCGTTTCTAACATGATTCCAAACATAACGCAACTTCAATCGATCCTGAAAGGAAGGATACGTATATTTGCTATGCACTTGTACCTTTCGAATGACGCAAAATACATATACGACAATAATTGGAGTTTCATAACGACTCCTTCCAACTTTAAAATTTATTTAAAGAACATGACGGAGTAAAGGTTTGGATTCGACGTGTGGACCGTTAAAAGACGAACGCATCCAGTAGCTGTCAACACTGCCTGTGGGTCGCGTGAGACTTGTCAATCCCAACTCAAGAAGTGAGAGTCGAACATGGAATGTAGCCACCCGTCTCAGAAGCGACGACTACCTGTAAAAAGCTACGGATATAGTAATGCAAGCGGCAGACCTCCGTCTTCCGTACATAGAGGCTCTAGTGGAGTTGTCAAACAGTCTACTACAGGAGGAAAGAGATCTATAACCATTCGAGAGGTACAACAATGTTTCGATGAGGTAGGACTAAATTTTGTCCAGGATCATGTATAATTGTCTTAGCCTTGTGATAGGAACGTCAAGCATATATGCAGGACATTGAGTCACTTCGAAACCAACTGCACAAGAAAGACCAAGCTGCGGAGAAAGCAGCCTCAGTCGCGAGCGCACATCAAATGCAGCTCAAAAGAGAGATAGCTGCTTTACAAAAGTCGTTGACATCGGCGGAAAAGTTACGAGATGAAAGCCGACAGCAGTACACGCAGACGAGTGCCTTGCTAGAGACTGCAATGGATGACAAACAGGCACTGCAAGCCAAACTAACTGCTACCCAGCATGAACTACGAACAGTTGAAAGGCGGCATCAGGGTGCAATTGATATTGTGCAATCAGAAGCCTCCAACTCGGTTAAGACTACCCAGAATGAACGAAAGACACTTCGTGAGCGATGTGAACAACTCCAACAGAAACTGGAAGCTGAACGTCATGATCGGTTAGCTTCCGAGCAATCTTTGAAAGAACAGATAAGTAAGACAAAGACTAGACTACAGGCAATGGAGAAGGAATTGGATGAAAGCCGGTACCGTGAGCAGACGACTCATCAGCTAAAGGACAAAGTACAGAATGAAAACAGCAAAAGTAGACGAAAGATAACAGACTTGTCAGAAGCTTTACAAGAGGCTTTGCATGCCAAGAGTGAGTTGAAATGTAATCACTCAATGATGGTCAATCGGATGAAAGAGAAATGGAAAGAGGTGCTGCAGTCTCATCAGCATACGAAAGAACAGCTCGCTATGGTCCAAGAAGATTACCAAGGTTTATTCAAAACGCGAGAGTATATCATTGAGCAGCAAGAGTATTTCATTGCGGCCATGTACAAGATGAAAGCAACATTCGATAGCTCCATAAAGGCCAAAGACAATGAGATTCGAGAAGCAGACAAGAATGCGATGCGGAGAGCGACGGAGACAATTGCCAATAGAGGTGTTAAAACGGAAGAGCAAATAGCCAAAGAAATAGAGTCTGCATGTGTAAAAGCAAAAGAAGTCGCTCGAAAAGAAATGCAGGAAGAGCGATGGCAAAAGTATGACGAACTCCATTCCAAGTACATGCAAGTCTACGAAAGTGTCCAGGCTATGAAGAATGACATTGAGGTATGTAACCAAGAGAAGAAAGAAGTAGAAGACCGGTATGCAAGTATACGAAATGAGAAATTAGAACTGGAAACCCACATCCAAAGTTTACAAGAACGAATGCAAGAACTCCACACTCGATGGGAGGAAGCTTCAAAGGCTGTGGAAAACAGTCAGAAGACGCAGCAAGAGCTCTTACAAAATGTCCATAACCTCACAACTGTGGTACGTCCTTATAGAAGTTTGATGTTGGCCATCTAAAGTGCTTAAACGATTTCATCTCTTGCATAGACATCGACACAGCAAACAAAGCTAGTAGAGATAGAAGAAGCTCGTAAGACTGAGGTATGTATATCTTGCACATGTCGATTAAGCAAAGATGACCGAACTATTGCTTTATGTAGACGGAACGGCATGACCAACAAGTGCAAGAGTTGGCAGCACAAGTAAAAGCAGTCGTAGCCGAGAAAGAAGCTCTCGAAACAAAGCACCAAGAATACACAACACAGTGGAAAGAGATGATTGATGCTCAACTGAACTCGAAAAAACGCATTGAGGTGCACATGTACTGCTACTACACCATTAGACTACCATCTTATTTCGTTGTCTATCCTTAGGAACAAGACAAGGAGCTTGAGTCCTTGAAGCAACACCAGCGAGAAATAGAATCCACATATCATTACAGTGACCGCAGGCGCGATCGTGGAGGAAATGAATCAATGCGTCGAAAATGTGATACTTTGGCATCTCAAATCGATAAACTAAAAGCCAAGTTCCACCGTGAACGAGAAGCATTTTATGACGAAGCAGACGCGAAGCAGCAAGAGCTGCAATGGGCGATTCAACGAGCTCATAAAGAAGTGACGAAACTACAAAAGCGCGTCAAAGACCAAGCAATTACCATTCATGAGCTGACGATGCAAGACGAAAATGTCAGCAGTGGATACGACAGTGAAGTTGAAAGTGGTGCAAACGCTTCGGATGCAGAAGATAATGGAGAGTATTCAGATGATGAGTATGAAGAGAATGACGAGTGTTGGGGTGAATGTTGATAGATGTGCAACTATATATGCTCGAAGAAAGCAATATAGATCCATTCTATTTAAGTTATTCCATCCATGGGATTTCATTCCAATCACCAGTATTTGGTTTATTCGGATACGAGAGCCAGTCATTCACGTCGTCGCTGTCACCTTCATCTGATGGAGATGAAACTTGGACATCTGCCTTTGTCAAGTAGGAAAATGTGACTTCAAACACCGAGTCCCAGAGTTTCCCTGTGAGATAGACATGTCGATTATTCGGATTGTACGCGATCCCGTTCATCACTGCTTCTCGTCGCCATCGATTACTCGTCATGTGCTGTAGATTCGCCACCATATTCTCCATCCAGTCCAAGTCTATGGTTTCAATCACATGCCCAGAGTTCATGTCAATACGCAAGAGGACATTCTTGTGCCATACGTTGGCCAGAATCTCTCCATCGACGAACTCGAGTTCATTGATAGCAGTGATCCCTTTGCCATCTTTCGTAACGTCCAGCGTTTTCACAAGTGCATAGTCATTCCACGGGTCGAAGAAGAAGATACTAGACGATCCATCGCTAGCAATGAGGTAGCTACCATCCGTTGTCAGACCCCATCCTTCACCTGTCGAAGTTTTTAATGGAATGGTATCGATAAGCGAAAAATCGACTTTGGAAATCTGAAGCAGTTCCTGTGACTTGTACGTCAATGCATACAGTATGTCACCGATGCAGGCGATACCTTCCCCAAAGAGCTCATTCGGAAACTCAAATTCCTTTCTGGTGGAAATTTCACTCCTGCCTTCATGTAGCGTATAGTCGTACTGTCGGATGAAGGAATGTCCAGAGAGACCAGTGGATTCGTAAAACGTGTTGTCCAGGATGAAAAAGCCCTCCGTAAAGGACGAAGTATTATGCGGCCAGATCGTGATAATATCAACTTGGGTCGACTGCGACACCGTGTCTTGGGCCTCGGTTAAACAAGGGGCAAAAGTAGCAACTGAGAAGAGAAACAGCGCAATATCATAGCTCTTCGCCATGCTGGATGCGTTGCTTATGATTCCAGTAGGCCGAACGATCTTTAGAAGATGTAGATAGATATGCATTTTAAGATGAAAAAGGTAACTTTTATATACTTGTACACGCCTTCGTTGCTACTTATTGCTTTCATCAAATGTACAGAAATCATTTGAACCGAAAGGTATTCGTGTATAAGAATGATAAACTCTTAAATCATCCTATCGACATTGAGTGCAATACGTCGTAATCTCTTCTTAACTCTACCATCTCTATCATGAGACGCATCACATGAATTTACAACGATAATAATTGCAAGCGCCAATTATATTCACTCTATGGACGGTCAATACTACTTGTTCATAACAAGCGAAGGCTAGAATAAAACTTAAGAAAACTTCTCCGAGTGGAAGTCAAATATCGTGCCGCGACGGGAGGTCGAGGAGTGCTTTTTGCACATTTCGTCCAACACTTTTTCAAGCACGTGCGGTCCACAGTAGAAGACACCAATCTCTTCTCCTGGGTGTTTCTGCTTCGCGTCTTCAAACACTTCATCCCAATTCGGTCGACCAAAGTGTGTCAATTGCTTGGATGCTAAGCCAGAGACAATGTCCGTACCAGTTTGTTCATGGACAAACTGTTGGAACAGCTTTAGCTGCGACGCATTCTCGCCTTCTTTCACCGTCGTGAGGTACTGATGTGCTTCAATCACATCTCCTTGATCCATACGAGTGATCTGCGCCATCGTCTCGTCAAACCACCCAAGTGCTTCTTGGGCTCGAGTCGTCCAATGGAAATATAGCTTCTTAATCTTAAAGCTCGTTGGATGATTCGCTGCTCCACACGACGTGCATCGATGCTCTTCCCATAGATGACACACGTCCTTGAGGATCGAAGCAAACGGCGTAACACCGATACCTCCAGCCACACAGATGACTGTATTATACCGATGGTAGTCCTGCGTCGGAGCACCAACAGGTCCATCCAGGTACACATACGGATACGGTTTCCTATTCTCATGACAATCCTCAATGACTCGACGGAAGGCGTTTGTCCAGTCACCAGCCATACGAATGTGTAAGCTTAAGAACTCGTCTTTCGGAGACGAAGAAATGGTGAATGGATGCCACTCGTGGCTTGAGATCGCCGGGACGTTGATGAACGTGTACATGCCAGGACGGTATTCGAACCTCGCGGGGCATTCCATAAAGACAGCAACTGTACCATCCAGTTCCCTCGCTTCCATAATCCGTACAGGCGAAGCAAAGCTCTTGGCGTATCGGAAACGGCGTTCGACCAAGTAGATCATGAAGGGAGGGAGAGCCCACCAATACGATGACGACGTTGCGAGCCACGACGCACCACCGTGGAACGCCATGATGATCGTGAATGGACCAAATAGCATGTGCGTGTACCAGAACTTGTTAAAGTTGCCTTGACGCAGCTTGGCGATCGCTGCGAACGGGAAAGCGATGAGTGTGATGATGAGCAAGAGGACACCAGACCATACGGGCAGCGCTTGTAACATGTCGACGAATGGCGGTCGGCCATGCATGAAGAACGGCACTTGTCGTTCGACAAAGACCGAGTGCGCGATTTCATACGGCGTCGCGATCAAGTACAAGTGGATCTCATTGCTGACGTGTGCGAAAGTGTGGATGAGACCAGAGATCAAGAGGACACTACCAGCGAGCTTATGGAACTCAATGTGGTCATCGAACGGAATGTATCGCCATGCCAATTGACTCTTCTTGAGCACTTGTGTGATCGATCGACACATTGGTAAGAGCACAAGCAAAATATTAAGCATGCACACTTGCGCACAGCCTCGAGCGATTCGGAGACCATAACCCATGACTGGATCGACCTTGTATTGCCGCCACTTTAGATAGAATGTCAAAGCGTTGAGTAAGACGTAGAAGAGGAGCCACCAGAAACGAATGTGATTGCTCTCGTACCAAGAAGCAAATTTGCTTTTCGGAGCTTCTGGCAGGACATGAGGATTCCGTTCTTCCGTCGTGTACTTGTTATTTTCCAATGACCGTTCGACGTATGGGTGGAAGACTGTCTTGAACTGGTTGTACGTCATCGTATCTTGTGCACCGGCTTTCCGAAAGAGCAGCTTGGCAACGGACGAAGAGTCCGTGCCGATCACCGTTAGATTGGCAGAAGCAAAGTTCGACGACAACAGTTCGTCTACTTGGTCTGGAGAAATATGTCCGATGCCTTGTGCATCTAACGTTTCGAATATAAAACGCAATTTCTCTTCTGCATCCACATCAAGCTCCAAGACGGCATCAACAAGCAAAGCATTCGAGTTGATCATCCCGTCTTTAGTGTCATACCCATGAAAGTCGCTATCGTTCACTTCAAAAGCTTTGGAAAACGTGGCACGATCCACTCGTCCGTAATCATCTTGGATATCGCCAAGGACTTCTCGCATCGCGTGTAGCCGCATCATACTCGCATCACTGGCTTTCCCGGCATCCATGGTCCTGATATCTTCGTCCATGGATAATGCAATGCTATACTTTTGCTCGACATCACATTCGCCAAGCACAGGGACGTTTCCCGTTTGCATGAGCGGATCCCCAAACGATGGATTATACGCTTGGGACATTCGTGAGAGACGTGAAAAGCGCTCTGTTACGGCGGAAGATCTTTGCATCGCATCGAAATTCGCCCGTCGATGACGACGCTTGTTGTCGGGCTGTCTTTGACCACCGACAAACTGCGTCGTGGTCGAATGCATCGTCATCATGTCGCTCTGGCCAACGAAGCTCGATTTTGCTTGGTGAGGTTGACCCCGAATTGAAGTGAGTTTGCTGTTGGACACGTGCATGGGGCGGAAGTGATGATTCGGATTATTCACGCGAGGGACGCGAGCAGTATGTTCCGGCGTGGACATATCGACGAACGTCTGCTTATCGTCTGGCGTTGTATGCATCGCGGACCCGAGACCAGCGTTCTCGAGCCTTTCGTGAGGAATGTCCTTGACCATTCGAGATAAAAAAGTGAGGTCAAGGAAGAGATAACGTGTGATCCACGGAAGCGATTGCTTTGTGACACATTTGATGCCTCGACTTCTGATCGAGCGACAGTATGGCGTAAGCTATACTTGCTTCTTCTATGCAACGAGACTTGACTGGAAAGGAGGAAGATGATGATAAAACAGCTGGTAGCCTTATACTAGGACAGAGTAAGGCTGACGTGGAGCTTCACTTTCGTGCTATTGACCCAATGCTTATCTTTGGTGCCGTTTCGGGCTTACAAGGATGGACTGTCTGGGATTCAAGCACCGCTTGTAGATGACGGGAACGATTTGAGAAGTTGTGGTGTCGTCTGTGCGTTTCCGGACCACCAAAGCATCGGTTGATGCAGTTGGAGGTTCGAAGAGTGGCCCTAGAGAGCTTACTACTAATGATGGGCATCCCTTTTCTGTCACGACGTGTCTACGGTCACGTAGTTGATATCTGCTATAAAGACCCGACTGTACCCTTCAATCGTGTCGTCCGCCACCGTGTTTCACACAATCAATGGTGAAAACGAAATCAAAAATCTCTTGCGGGAGCGGTTTGGATAGTAGCAGAATCGATATAAATGTATAGTCTGGATAGAATATTTCTGCATATTAACTGGTATATTTCTACCTTTGCTTTCATCCACCTCATCTTAAGTACTTGCCAACTTGCCAACTGACTAAACGATTCTTTGCTTTTTGGCTTTACCTACTCTAAGTAGTACCCAAGTAGTACCCTATAAAATTTGTGTATTTGTAAATCTACAGGTCGCACCTGCGCTATGAAGGGATATTACGTGGCGCACTGACGTTCCGGCCATTTCCACGCATTACCCGAGTCTCGGCAGCTACACGCACTAATACGCAATCCCTTTGGCTTTAAATTTCTCACTCCTTGAATTGCGGTGTGTTCCCCATTACTCTTTCCATCGTATCATTGCACAAAGTATTCATTCACGTAGCGCGAGATTGTGAGGGTGTATGCACAAACTGGTACCGCTCTTTATAGCAGGGCTTGGATGATCGCATTCCGTCTACCAGGAAGTACTCTTGTTCGGCGAATATGGATATCTTAATATGGAAATTTCGACAACGTTTCTAAGCACGATAGAACTGTACTTGTAACCCCGTAAACTTCAAACATAGACGAAGAATACAACGCGTCTTGCAGATAGCAAACAAGCAAGCAAAGCAAGCAATATCTCAGCGCACAATAGCAAAGCACAAAGTCTACATTGAATGTCCTCCTCGTAGTAATCATGAGTATCTATTATTGTTCCAAGTATCTACTTTTTCAATCGAAATAGAGATAACTTCTTAAACAGGGTTTCCAGGCACAAGATACACGTTCGAACCAGTTGATTTCTTGAAAAAATCAATTTAATCTGATCGGAAGCCACGAAATACAAGTATATTTCGCTCGGTATGCATACTCGCACTGATCAAATTCCATTTTCTACCTATGCGATAAGTATATTCTTAACATGGACTGCGCATTCTCCTCCCTTGCGCCATCAGGGTTCTTCTTCCAGATCCGTATCAGGTCGAGGTACCAAAGTTAATCGTATAGTTGATTGTACATCTACCATTTTCGCGGAAGTGATGCGCAATACAAGGGGCTTTCATAAAATCGTTTGTTCTGGCGCAAGAAACCTTCGTGCATAAGTGGGGCTTCATGTGCATGCCCATGCTTCCTACAATCGTATGATGAAGTTAAATGTGTCAAGCACATCACGTGAGCCATTCGTGAGGATACACACGATGTCGTCGAGTAATCGTTTTAGGCAGAGCGGCATAGGAAGACATTGTTGACTACTCTAGAAGAGAGTCAACGCAGCGATGTGCACGCCCATCTGCGAATAAAGAGCGAAGCTAGGAATGAAAATGCGATTGAGATCGACCCTAGGTTTCTTTATCAGTATCGGAATACGCACTACTACTCCACATTCGCCATGCACATATCTTTGAACGTAGAAATTTACTTTGTTCGCAATCTAAACGTCTAGGTGCTTAAAGTTCTCGTGGTCATCCGCAAAACGTTTCGTTCTTCAGACTCATCGAGTGAAGTTACTGCTTCATGCCATCACTATCATCGTTGCTATAGAGAGTACTTCTATCATGCATATCCTGCATGAACACAAAGGTGACTACAACTGCAACGATGAGAAACTCTATCAGCCTGACCTTGTTGCTACCTTCGCTCAAAGCAGGATGGCGTGTCCTTCAAAGACAACAGCACGAAGATTGTGCTCCAAAACTATCACCGTACATACCCGCTTGACCTCACAAGACAGCCATCCAATACAGCATGCACACCATTTTTACTTAATAACTCTACTAAATCTACATGAGCTCTCCTCATGACCTTTGATCATATCCAACTTGGCATCAAGATGAAGCTATCTCCAAATCCATATAGAGAAGTCTCATCCTACACCAGACTTTACAAACCACAGTCACTCGTACACATAAACCTCTCTACAAGATAGTTTGGCGCCAAAAGCCTACCAAACCCAAAACCAATGTTCGCCGCTCCACCGACGAAGGGGTCGAAGGCCGATGGGCCGCCAACATTGCTGCCATGGGTCGAGAAATAGTACTCTTATACTGCCAATACATGTCTGTGCCATATATATCTAACACGAACTTATCTAGTCGCCCCAAGAGCGTCGATGAGATCGCTCATCAAGAGCACGTCGTTGCTACACTTAAAACGAGCATTGCCAACGGCCAGCTCCCACACCTGCTCTTCTATGGTCCACCAGGCACAGGCAAGACGTCTACGATCGTAGCAGTCGCGAGACAGCTCTTCGGACCAGACTTTCGCAAGAACGGCCGCTTCCTCGAGCTCAATGCATCCGACGACCGAGGCATCAAAGTCGTGCGTGAAAAGGTCAAAGCGTTTGCCCAAGGAGCTCTGAGTTCATCCAGCAGTCTACCTCCGTTTAAAATCATCGTTCTGGATGAAGCAGACTCCATGACTGGCGATGCCCAGTCCGCTTTGCGTCGGATGATGGAGAACTACTCCAAAGTCACGCGCTTCTGTCTCATCTGTAACTACGTCAGTCGAATCATCGAACCCGTTGCTTCTCGTTGTGCCAAATTTCGTTTCGCTCCGTTAGAAAAGAGTAGCATGACGTTCCGACTAAAGCACATTGCAGAGCAAGAAAACGTCTCGTGCTCAGAAGAAATCGTCGAAAAGCTACTCGAATGTGCCAACGGAGACCTTCGGAAGGCCATCAACTACCTACAAAGTGCGAAACAATTATCTGGCAATGAAGCCATCACGCAAGAGGACATCGTCGTGATCGCAGGCCTCGCGCCGCCCGAACTCTTGCAACAGTTCTGGACGTCGCTCGCGAGCAACAACTTTAACGCGATGAAAGCAGATATGGAGGAGATTCTACTATCCGGCTACCCTGTCCTGACGATCCTCCGCCAACTAGAGGACGATACGTTAAAGCATAGCAAGCTCCAGGACGTTCAGAAGGCACTCATCTGCCTCCGTATCGCACAAGCGGATAAGAAACTCAGTGACGGTGCGAGCGAACACTTTCAACTGATGGACGTCGCGTCGTACATCATGCGCACTTACCATTCATAAAACCAAAGCAGTCTTTACTATCATGTTATTGTTTCCATTGGACGCCACGTTCCGTGACACTTGACAATTGGACCCACCCGCTCTCCTTTTGCTTCCACACACTCACTTCGTCATCACCACAGGAGACGCTTAGGACACTACCGGTTAACGACCAGTTCAGGCGATAAACTGGCGATCGGAACGTATGCAAGAGCTGCGATTGCCAGCCTCCATCGACCTCCACTTGCGTCCAAATGCGGACGCTGCAGTCGTCGGACGCAGACGCGATCACGTTCGCTGGGACACCGACGTTGGGTGCCCACGCAACCTCTCGTACCCAGTCCTGATGACCATGCAGTGTATCGAGCGGTGTCCACTGGTTATCGTCCTGGAGCTGCCACAGTCGGACCGTGTGATTCGTCGACGCAGTCACGACGCGATGGATCGGTCCGCTCTCTCCTTGTGCACCCAAGGAGTTCGATGGAGCCCACGCGACAGATGTGCATGCAGCTCCGTCGTCTGAATTCTGGAAAGAGGAGGTGACGACCCAGCCTTCCGGTAGACGTGAGAGCATCGATACGCTGCCGTCAGCAGAAGCGCTTGCGAGGCAAAGGCCATATTCGTACGGAGCCCAGGCAATGGATAGGACAGATTGCTGATGCACTTGGTGAATGTACTTTAGGAACCAGTCCGTAGCGCCGGATCCGTTCGGATGGAGCTCTTCCCGGTAGACGTACACTTGTCCGTCTTGTGCCGCTAGAGCGAGCAAACTACCAAATTTCGGGTGGGCCCAACAAGCTCGCTGGATAGGAGCGCCAGAATCGTCTGGGAGCTGGACGACGTGCTGTAATAAGTGCGTCGGTACCTCCTCCTGCTCGTCCGACTTGTGTTCTGAAGATTCCGGAGTTAAGGATGGGGACAGATCGTAGATACGAAAGGTACGATCAGCCGAGCACGTTGCCATGCGCTTGCCGTAGTAATCTAGCTGGATATCAAAGATCATGTCATTGTGCTCTGTCTGGATGCTCGTTAAAGGAGCCTGCCGCTCGCCTCCCGTCGCCATGCTGTGACGTGCGCTTTGTGTGTCCTGATCGGTAAACAGGGTGCTTTTCACGTTTACTTCGTATTGTACTCAATGATGCCATTTTAATAGGACTATTGCATGATGATTGGTAAAAATGCTGGCGTGGGATAAATTGGCGCGTGATCATTGGTATAAAAAGTTAGAGATTTAAATAATGAACGACTTAATGTTTGTATTGGAAACAGTAAGGTTTCAGTAGGCGGTAACCCGGACCATGTTCGCTGTGAATGGACCGAGTGGACCTACGCAACGCTTTGAGAGGCAAAAGAAGAGCAAGGAAATTGTTCATGACGATAAAACCGAAGCTGATCACGTTGCAGCATTCTTTACCAAGAAAACCAATGTAAAGAAACTGGAAACGAAAGACATGCAGAAACCTGACGATGCATCACATCGTTCTGCCGGTATGGTGCACAAAAGGCAGCAAGTACTTGATAAGAATTTCTCTGATGTCTGCTATCATGCAGGTTTGCAAGACAATAGCAACAGACGCAAGTCCTCCATCTTCAAGGTGTGTCCTCATGTCCATTTGACTATGAAAGAAAGTATGGAGCTGGACCCATGTACTGACTGTGTATGCCTTTCGATGCTGCAACCTCGTACAGGGCTGTCGAATCATCTTCAATGGCCGCACCGGAAACATCTCTGCGTATAGTAAACATGCCTCTCGCTCAACTACCATCAGCGTAATTCGTTATGTACGTAGATACAACCTCGCCAAGCTCGTGGAAAGCCATGGCGGCACCGTTTGGTACCTACATCTAATCTGTCATCTCGTATACGGTTGTAAAAAAGTGAATCTTGCATCTTTGCAGCACCCCACTATCAAGTGTGAAGCCAACGCACATGATCGCGATGAATCTAAACGGATCAAAAGCCGAAAAAGCACTCCAGGTACATATTAATCTGTTTCTTCAGAAATTGGCGTGTTAAGTGTCACGTAGAAAAAGTCTCGCTTCCACATCGTTCACTCCAGTACGATCCCATCCATCCATCTCCTTCATCTCTTTCCAATACCAACTTCCTCTTCCTAGATTGGATCACCGAGTCCATTCAGCATCAACAGAAGCAACCAGTGTACTCGTACCTCCTCTACCGAGACCCATCGACTCACCCCATCCAATAAAACCTTTTTACACCGTTTCAAACTACCTTTATGACCACCACCGTAACCTCCCAGATGGCCAAGCCAAATTTCTGCATAAACGATCAGCTCCCTCACTTTTCGATTTGCTTCCACCTGTCCACCGAATCCACTTCCTAGCCACATGTCCAACGAACACCATGAGCCGGAGCGAAAGCATAGTCCTACCATGGAACGCTTCCTCGCCGGCGCACTAGCTGCCGGCACGGCCGAAGTCTTTACGCTACCCATTGACTGCACCAAGATCCGATTGCAAGCACAGTCGACGAGCCCAAATTTGCAGCAGTACAATGGTATGCTCGATGCTGGTAAGACGATCATCAAGGAAGAAGGGCCGTTTGCGCTCTGGAAAGGCTCGGCCCCAGCACTTACGCGCCAAGTCACCTACACGAGCATTGCCATGCTCCTGTACGAACCGTTTCGGGACATCATTGGCGCAAAATCCGCGGAAGGCGAGGAAGTGCCGTTCGTGAAGAAACTCATGGCCGGCGGATTTGCTGGTGGATTCGGATGCATCGTCGCCAACCCGTACGACCTTGCTTTTATCAATTTTCAATGTATTTTTTTCTTATTGAGATGTCTAGAGTCGATGTCATGAAGGTGCGCATGCAAAATGATCGTGCTGGTAAACTGTACGATAGTATGTTCCACGCTGCAACCACGATCTCCAAGCACGAAGGTATCCGTGGCTTCATGCAAGGCATTTGGCCGAGCATTCAACGCGGATTCGCCGTCAACGCAGCGGAGTTAGCGACGTACGACCAAACGAAAGAGATGCTCGTCGACCACAACATTGTGCCGGATGGTGTCCTCGCCCACACCGGTGCAAGTCTCGTCGCAGGTCTTGCCGGCGCCTGTGCCTCCAACCCACTGGACGTTGTCAAGACGAGGCTGATGAGCCAGCCGACGGACGAACGTGGACGAGGCAAATTGTACAAGGGCATGCTCCACTGTGCCAAGAAGACGTTGAAAGACGACGGTCTAATGGGCTTTTACAATGGCTTCATTCCAAATTGGATGCGGAAAGCGCCGTGGTGCCTCATCTTCTTCGTCACGTACGAACAGTACCGACCGCTCGTGAACCCTGTCAAGGAGTACGAAGGCTAAGGCATTGGTTCGTTGGACGAGAGTGGAGGATAGAGATTGTCTTATTGCCGGACGTTCAAAAGTCCGGTTGCCCAGGAAGAATTGACTTTTTAATCCACATGGCATGTCCTCGCCACGCACGATAGACCGTAGACACCGTGCCGGGACATGCTTTACATCTAAACAATCCATACCAGACTTGACGTACATCTCGTATATATTTATGCCCCATCCGACTAGCTTGTCCAACATGATACACCCGCTCTTTCCTGCTGTCGCCTAGATTAAATACACACAGATGCACCCTACGGTGCATGCAGTTCCATGTCCCGCATCTGCATGTACCAAGTCGAGCGTGGAGGTGTCAAGTGCGTCGGAGGAGCGAGCTCATGCCGTCGATATTGCTCGTCCAACGATTCCTCCAAGTGTTCGCGCAGTTCCACGCTCTCGCCGGTGTGATGCACGCCTAGCTTGGGGTTGTCCGCTGGTGAAGAGTAGATCGGGTTCTTTGGCATGCATGCAATAGGCAAGTGCTCCATCTCCTCCGTCGCCCATCGGTCTCGCGATAGCACACGGACGTTAAACCTCGAAAACGTTCCGGTGCGAAAGCGACTCGAGATGGCACTTTCCACCGATGGCGGTCGAGAACACTCTTCATCGTCCTCGTCCTCTTCCTCCTGCGGCTCTAACGTCGAACTCGACATGTCGTGCCTTGTGGCTTCTTTGGAGAGAATCAGATTGCGAAAGTATTCTCGTTCCTTCCGTCGATGTTCCAGTAGCTCTTCATTCGACGGCCTGGTCGTCGGACTAGACGACCGTCCTTCACCCGTCACAGACGCTGAACGGACCTGGGATGCACTGAGGTGCACAGGTGTCGGAACGACTGACTCGCTGATGCTAGCACTGCTCGAGTGGCGAGCGACATTGAGCTGACTAAGCAGCTTCTGGAGCGCGACGAACGTCTCGTCATCGTCCTCTTCATCTTCTACCGGTTGATGCTCTCGTGCCATCTTCTGCTCGTACTCCATAACAAGTCCAAGTACACGGCGCTTCTTCCGTTTCTATGTTTTTGATGAGTGACGGACGAAAGTCGATAAACGTATAGATTCGTCATAAAAGTGGTTTGTTGCAAGTTAAATTGCATCCTTGAAGCAAATGGTGGGTGAGTAGGTGAAATTTATCCGGAAAGGACGGGAAAACACGTAACGATTCGCAGATGACAACTTGAATAAGTAGGTAATATGGCACATAAACTACTACCTACTGTTTCCATCCATCGGTCTGTGCATGATGAAGGCTACGTATCTTTAAGTTTTGTAAACGTGGCGCGTCAACGAAGAAGATGCTTTCTGCAGGAAAAGAACGGATGTTCATAATTTGATGCCAATTTTTATCGAATATGAGATATCTCAGGACAAGTTGAGTAGATATTGTAGCCCGTGCATGTCTCGGCACGAGCTACATGTCTTTTGGTAGCTAGGGCAATTAAAAATAGATGTATGCATGCTAAAAAATCGCTTGTCAACGGTCGGATCTCGAACGGTCATGGCTGATCTGCTGCAGCAGTGGGTCAACACCGACCTCCAGCTCGAGTATATCGTCGAGGACATTGACGTCGACTTTGCCAATGGCTACTTGATTGGACAAGTCCTCCATCAGCTTAATCAGCTGCCGAACTTTAGCGACTTTGTCAATAGCAACACAGCCGATGCCAAGATCATCAACTTCTGTCTCCTCGAGCCGGCGCTACGGAACCTCGGCATCCACTTTGACGCGAACACTGCCGTTGCGATCATGAACGGATCTCCTGGTGTCGCGGCGAGACTACTCTATCAAGTTAAAGTACGTCTATCTATTGACCATTTCATTCCTACGACGCGTCTGACGTAGCTACTAGGGTGCAGCTGCACGTCTCAGTCGAATGCCCAAAGTTTCCACCAAGTACATGACACAGAAGTCCATCCATCCTCTGCATATGCCGACAAAGCTCCCGAAACCAAGTTACGATGCTGCTAACCACGCGATCTTTGAGCATGCTATTCGACGACAAGTCAAGTCCATTCATACCCTGCAGTCAGAAAAGTATCCTATATGATGTGAATATAGATAGTAGACATCTAGATAACATCATTACTACTTGGTAGGGATGAAAAGGCTAAAGACACAAAACGTTGGCGAGACTATTACCAATCGAAGGAACGGGATGAAGCTGAGTTGGACCGAATCAAGGCAGAGCGGCTGCATCAAGCTTATATCCATAGTCGATTTATTAAAGAAGCACTGGAAGAAACAGATTCACCAGCATGGAGAATCGCTCTACAGCGCAAGCAAGAGCGAGAGGATCGAAAGGCTAGGTTTCTGCGGAATGAAGCAGCCAAGAGGGACGCGAGACAGGAAGCTAGATTGTACAGTCTCAAAGAGTCGACTCGAGCAGAGTTAGAGCACTTTGATGCGCATTTCCCAAAGAAAACCGGGGTTACCACATCCGTCGGATATGGACTACGGTCTCTAAGTGCTGCTTTGCGAGAAACTGAGCATAAGCGCGATACAATGGACTTCCTCCCGTCTTCCTCCCGCACTCTGTCGGAGCACATCCATCCACATGCATTTTTAAATGAAGACCTTTGTGTCATTCGACAGCAAAAGCAGAAACGTGACAAGAGGAAGCAAAACTTGGAACGACGTCGGAAGCGATTTATGTATGAATGCGGTCAAGGATGCTCCAAGGCTGCCGAGAGATGGGATACAAAGGTTATCGAATCACTCGTAGAGGATGGAGCTCGGTCAGAAGTAGATATAGGAGACCAACTCAATGCCATCAGTCAATACAAGCAAGTCGTGCGTATGAACAGATCGATACGGGAGGAAGAGTATGGCATTCAAAGAGATGTTGATAAACAAGCTTGTCTCGATCGAGATGCAGCTGCCTTCTCCATCGTTCAAGATGAATATCACGATGATATCCGATCCCAACGTCTGCAACGAGACGCACTGGAAATTGCTCTAGAGGCAGATAAACACCAAGAAGCTAAAGAAACATCAACGTCAATCATGGCAGAGCTGCTACAATTTATACGCTACGTTGCAAATGTTCGGGAAGAGTACATCTACTCTCGTGAAAAGACTGTTTTCCTACCTGAAGCTCTTTGGAATGAACTGAAGCATCAGTTCAGTCAGTATGGTGCTGTAGGACTGCTAACAAATGATAATAACGATCATGGCGATGGCTTTGCTCGAACACCCATCGAAGATGCGGATCTATGCCAGTATCTCAACCGCTTCTTTACCAGGATGGAGGTCAGCCACCCACTAGATGTTGATTCTCGTCCATTAGAGTTTAATGTATCTCCATGGAAACCGCTTACCGATCAATTCATCGCATTTGAACACGAGTTGGCGGATGAATTGGTATTGGGGGAGCTAGTACAGTACATACGATGGCGAACAACCGAAGTTTCGGCAAGCAAAGATGCTGAGGGAGTGGAAGTCGTGGAAACGAGTCCAGATGTAGTCACACACAAGAGCCTTTCGGCACCTGCAACGTTGGACTCCATGCCGCCACGAGTTGATGAGTTGACTTTAAAGATAGTTATCTATGGGCCTCCATTCTCTGGGAAGCACGTGCAGGCTAAGCGTTTGGCTGAGACACTTTCGTACACGCTCGTTTGCATTGATGAAGTTGTGACAGCAGAAGTTACCAAACAGTCCGACATTGGACTAGAGATCGAAAAGCACCTGCAAAATGGAGATCCAATTCCTTTTGCTGTCTACATCAAACTCATACAACAGTGTGAGAGCTTGTGGACAGACATGACAAATGAAAATGAACCAAGGTCGTGTGTGAAAGGAATGGTAATTACTGGATTACCAGAGCTGGAAGCGTTTTCTGTTGCTATAGAACAAGAACTCACAGGTTATATGGATCCAGACGCATTGCCATCGCCGTTTGATTATGCGTCAGATATTGCACCGGCATACTCAAAGCCTTCCATCCCACCACGATACTACGTGAAGAAATCTGGCATCGATTTTGCGTTCTACTTGGAGTGTGCAGAGGATCAGGCCCTAGAGCGTTGCATTGGTCAAGTAGAGGACTCTGTGACGAAGGAGGCGTTCCATCTCGTGTATAATCCTCCACCAGAAAACTCGACTACTCGACATCGTCTACATCATGCTAATAAAAATATCTCGAATAGCAACTTGATGTCGGTGCACTATTGGGCAGCAAATAGCTCTAGCTCAGCTCTAAAAGATTGGCATAATAAGTTTGAGACACTGACATCATTCGAATGCACTAAATCCATAGATGATGTGCACACGACCATGGTGTCTATTATCCAAAACTATATACAGAAAGCACAGAGCGATCGAGAGGCATGGGAACAATCCAAGGAATACCAGGAAATGGAGTTGATGAAGCCTGAGGAAAGTCGTATGCATGAGCTCAATGCCTTTGAAACGAGGCTCGAGCTAGCAGAAGAAGAAGTTGCTCAAGCTCGCGTCGCACTGGAAGAAGCGGAGGAGGCGAAAGCAAAGAAGGATGAACTTGCTGAATTACAAAGTCATATTGAGCATAAAGAGGCAGTTGTACAGGATATACTAACCAAAGTAAATGAATGGAAAGAGGAAGAAGAGAAACGCTTAACTCCTGTGGAACGTCCTTTAGACGGGATCATCGATGCAGAAATTGTCACCAAACTAGCAAACAAGTGGAATTTGGTAGAGTCGCAATATGTTGCGAGCATGCAAGAAAGCTTTAAGCTTCATCATAAGCATGAAAAGCAATACCAAGACCGTGTTAGTTCTCTTGTTCATAACTATTGCTCCATCGTCCGAAGACCAGACGGGAAGCAAGAAGTGATTGATGCGTTCCAACAGCGGTTTAACGCCGTGATAGACACAATGCGTTTTGATGACGCTACCAAACAAGAACTGCACGCACGGACAGACATCTTGCGAGATGACTTGTTCAGAGTTATTGAAGTGTCATACGTCGCGAATGAAAGTGAAATGCATAGTGTACTGACGGCCGAATGGATTGCAGACATGTCCAAGGTCACTTCCCTAGACTTCCAAATGGCACTGCAGTCTGAGTTAGATCGGTTCCGTGAGACGGTAAGTATACTTGTAGATGCTTTCGCTGGTGGAGTGAATGCAGAGATGACATCTCCATTCATTGAGATACAACAAGCGTTAGAACAGGCTCATCAAAAGCATGAAACCTTGCAATGTCATCTCTTTGTGACGCATGAAGAGCATCACACGCATGAGGAGGGTGCGTCTCCTTCCAAGGTTCCACACCAGAAAGCGAATGCAAAAGGTAAAGGGAAGGAGAAGCACGCTCCAGCAAGTGAAGAAGTACATGAAGTTCACGAAGATCCGCTGTCGTTGGAACAAATGCTGAATGCTTACGACGATGCTATTCGTCAGACGGATGCGTTCATTCAGATCGCACTTGTACCTCTCTCTACCTACTTGAACGAAGGTGGGACGACGGAGCAATCAGCGTCATCCTTGTTAGCCATGAAGAACCTGCAAAAGGCTCTTCAACACGAGCATAACTTGACAGATCAACGTGTCAAGTACCTTAAAGAGCAGTCGGAAAGCAGTTGCGATCACATCGGGCGTGTTCTTACAGCTGTGGAGCATACATTAGAAGCGTTCATTCAGGAGAGACGAGCGAGAGAGGAAGGTGCTGCAGCTGCCCTTATCAAGCACATTCGTAGCACCATCGAGCAAGAGACAGATCTACCGTTCAGAGTCCTTGCATCCGTACGTCTTGCCCATATTTCCATTCTCCGATTACCGAATTAACTCTTTCCTATAGCCACTGACTGCCCCTCGCTTCCCGACTAGCGTGCAAGTAGAAAAAGACACTAGGATTTGCATCGACTCAAGCACCAGATTGCTACCGGAGAAGCCCGTAGAACCACCTCCAGTCGTACAACCACAGCAGTCATTGCTCATAAATGATCAACAAGAACAAGTTGTACAGGATGTGCTTATGATAGCCGCGTTGCAGACGACAGGAAGCCATCTCATGCCTCTACCTACATTTGTCGACACCATCTCGCGTCTATCAACTTTACCCGATCTCCTTCCTCCTCCCTGGCATCACCAGCCAGATCATATTATCGCCAAGGTAGTGTCATATGCATGTATTAAACCTTGCGCAACTAACTGTATCGGACATGATAGATTGGGCAGGCATGCATCGACGACACGGCAGGGTGTGTCGATGCGAATGCATTTGCACTAAAACTGAGAGAAGACGCCGATTTCTTCCAGCGTTTCTTAGACCCATCTTCTTGCGTATAATACGAAATGACAAGGAATTGCATACGAAAATAAAATGTCAAGCTCCCGTTTATTCCAACTCTACCTGTATTCCATCTTAACCGACGAAACACAGTCTCTTAGAGGATCCTCGGGTTCTCTCCCACCTCTGCCACAAAGTCATGCTCTTCTCCCGGGAACACCTTGAGCTTGTCTGCCTGGAACTTTCGCATACGGTTCTTGGGCAGCATCCCAAACACAGCTTTTCGAAGCACTTCCTCCGGCTTGCGGTCGAATTGCTCCTGAGCTGTGCGCTGCTTAAGACCACCAGGGTGGCCTGTATGCCATCGGTAGAGCTTGCTGTTCCACTTGTCACCGGTCAATACAATGTCCTTGGCATTGATGACCACGACATAGTCTCCGCAATCGACATTCGGGGCGTAAGTCGGCTTATGCTTTCCACGCAAGATCGGAGCCAGCTGCGAGGCTAAACGACCGAGGACTTGTCCCTTGGCGTCAACGACGTGCCACACCGACTTGGACGCCTGTGCTATCTTGCTCGAGCTCATCGCGATTTGTTTGGCTGGCGTTGTGTCTTGATCCGGATAATTTAACTAAATTATCCGGATGATGGAAGCTATATGTCGACTGCATATTGATTCCAAGTCATGGGAAGGTATACTTCGGTGCAAACGTACAGCGACCAGGACCGAAAGGTGTCTGCGATCTCTTATCAGGCAGCTACGTCCGATCATGCTGTGGGTGATAGCAATGCTGGTGATAACGTAGAGCAAGAGAAAACGGCGGTAGTCGCCGAAGAGAAGAAACAGGGCGAGACCGAGTCCGAAGCGAAGAAAGAGGAAAAGTTTCGTTTAAATCGAGCGGAGAATGTGTCTGGGAGTACTGCTGGTGCTGGTAGTGGCGAATTTCATGTGTATCGCACTTCGCGTCGTCGGTAGGCATTCATGCAAGTTTGATATAAATTTATAGTCTTAACGATATATCTACCTATAGCGAATTGGAACGTATAAAGCAGTTGGAAGCAGAACGAGAAGCCAAGCTGAAGCAAGAGACTTTTGCTGAAAAGCGTAAACGGAATCAAGAAGAGTTTGAAGCACGAGCTGCCAAGAAGGCAGCGAAGCGACGGCGACGGAAAGAGAAGAGTAAAGCTCGATCGTTAGACAAGAAAGAGGAGGACCTCGATGATACTAGCAAAACAAAAAACAAATCAGGCTCCAAAGTAGATGCAGCACCGGACGTCATTGGGGTGATTCCAGACGACGGTAGTTTTATTGAACGGATGCTAAAGCAGCAGCAGGAGCAATCGAAATCAGAAAGCTAGATTTTCCCGTACACGAACGTTTCCCGTCTACGTCTTTCCTATCATAGAAGGATATTTGCTTTAAATCGAACACTAGCCTGAGATATGCCTTGCGTCCAGAATCCGACCTGGAACTGGATATCAGGTATAGCGCTTCAAAATTCTTTCAAGTGCTTCAAGATCAGAGAATTTAATGCTACGCTAATATTAATCACACAAGTACTTTGTACGTCTCGATACGTAGAATGGATAGCTCGTTAAGTGACGGCCGGTGTCTCCAATGCTTACGTGAACATCGAATGTTACCAGAGAAGAGTGTTGGTTTTTGAAACGTATCGTAGTATAGCCGAATCAGAAAAATCGTGGCTTCGTCATCCGGTCATCCACTCGAGCTCATCATAATCAGTTTGGGACCGAAGACAGCAGAACGCAATGGCTGCTCGCGGATACGAGCCGTTGGACCCAGAGAGTCATGCTATGAGGATGCAGCGTATTCGTCGTGGAGCTGGTGCCTTAATAGTGATTGCATTGGGAATTACCATGCTCTTCGTCTTGAGCCCGACTGAAGACACCAAACTGCGTCAGCAGTCGACAGGAACAGCAGATACTCGTTCGCATTTCCCAGGTGTATCGGATGAGATTATTGACATGCCTGGTAAGCCTGCAGACTACACGTCTCGATTATACTCTGGGTATTTGCCTTTGGCAAATGGAGGTCAAGTGTTCTACTTTATGGCCGAGTCACAGAGTCCTACGCCCGACACGGACCCTGTCCTCTTGTGGCTCAACGGTGGACCTGGAGCTAGTTCCTTGAACGGATGCTTCACTGAGAACGGACCGCTTCTCGTCGCGGAGGATGGTAAGCATCTCGAAGTGAACGAATACGCTTGGAACATGAATGCCAACCTGCTTTGCATCGAAAACCCATTGGGTGTCGGATTCAGCTACAACAGCAGTAACATCTACGCTTCGGACGACTTGTCGCAAGCGGATGATATGTACGAAGCCCTGCAGCAGTTCTTTGCCAAATTTCCACACCTTCGACCAAACGACTTTATCGTGTCAGGAGAAAGCTACGGAGGTGTCTATGTTCCCACAACTGCTGTTCGCATCATCAAAGGAAATGAGAAAGGTGAATATCCACCCATTCAACTGCGGAAGTTTGTGGTACGTCCATTTTCATTCTGTACTTGTAATAGCTCACGCTCAATGATACTAATTGGACGGACAATTAGGTTGGAAACGGCGTCTCCGAGTATTTGCCTACATCCCTCATCTTTTATTCGTACTACCACGGTCTCTTGAGCACAGAAGAGTATATGGCGATCCGTGCTGCTTGTCCGAATATCCAAGAGTTTGCCAAGATGAAGATCGACTTCACGAATCCGGATGACTCGAACTGTATCCAAAGTGTCGTCGGCATCTTGATGAAAATCAACGGTGCCTACATCAACGGCTACGACGTGTACCGCAAATGCGCTGGTGCTCCGCTCTCAGGACTGGATGACGTCATGAAAGCGATCGTCGCACCACAGTCTGGCATGCCACATCCCGTTACAGGGTACATGGCGTGTCTAAACACCACGGCGGGGGAGACGTACTTTAACCTCCCTGAAGTCCGCGATGCCATGCACACCAATCCAAACATCCGTCGCTGGAATGCGGATGCATTGACCGACACGTCGTTCCAGCAGATTGAGCCTTTCTTGAACGTTAACAGCAGCAACATATCGAGTACCAAGATGCTCCGATACGAGTCGACACTCAAGCTAGAGGTGACGCCACTGTGGGAGTACTTGCTCGAGCATGACGTGCCGGGTGTCATCTACCACGGCGACACGGACCTTGGTTGCAACTTTGTCGGTGGTCGCTGGGCAGTAGAGTCTCTTCGACTGCCTCGCATAGTCAAGCACGAGCCTTGGTTTATGGAAATGGACGGTTCAAAGCAATCTGCTGGTTTCGTCGACGTCTTCGATGGCATCACGTTCATCACGGTGAAGGGCGCTGGACATCTCGTACCTCAGTGGAAACCTGCTGAGGCGAAAAAGATGCTGGAACTCTTCATTTTGAACGAATAATAGGACAAAAGCGGAACAAATGAACAAATTTACTACTTGTGAATACGAAAATGTGTTGTAAGATGGCGGTAGTAGTGACCTTATGGCTAGTGAAATAATCGCTTCGCTACATGATGATAGTAGTCCTTCCAATCTTTATCTCACGAAGGCATAGGAGCCAAGATAGCGTTAGCTACCTCATGCATCTTCGTCCATATATGCACATTTATATATAGACTCTCCTTTTAGGATGCAGACTTCATTGCCATCATTAGAAAAATAAAATATTCATCGAAGCTGTAGTCTGTCTTATGCATGATACGTTTTCCATTCACCCTTCATCCCTCTACTAACTTTTTCGATAAGCACATGATATATTTTGATTTAGACATCCTTAATAGACTCGCTAGAGTAATCTGGTAGAAGAGCATCCGTAGGCTTGCTATCGTCATCATCGTCGGAAGAATAGCTTTCATAATCCGGTTCCACATCGTACAGCGCCCAAAACGACTCGGCGAAAGATGGTGATGGCGGCGGATGCTTATTCGACGGTCCGACTGGCAGTGTCTGAGCAACGTAAATGCATACAAAGTAGAGTACAATCGAGATAATGAACGGCAGCATGCGCGCGTACACCGAGTTCCCTTCCATGAGTGAATACAAGGCTGCAAAGATGATGGAACCAATGGCATCGAAGATCGCTCGAGCACCGTAGATCGCTCCTTGCAACCGTCCTTGTTCCTACGAAGCACAACACATTTAGCGTCTACATACGAGGTCTGTTCGAAGCAAGAGGTAGCTCCAAACTGCATTCAACGTACCTCAGGTGAACAATTGATCGATTTGAGAGACGAGATGGCAGCAAATGAAAAGGAGCCGAGGTCAGAGAGCGAAGAAGCGAAGATGATCCACTTGTATGGATAGATGGCACTAACGGCAAAGCCGAGGCACTGGAAGATATTGCAGAACATGCCAATCACGATACATCCTTTTTCATGCACACTGTCCATAGCAGGTTTCAACAAGAAAGTTTGAGAGAAGATCGAGATGATGCCGCCCAGAAGCATGATGTGAGCGAGGTCGTTCGCATCAAAGCCGATGACGGTATTAAGGAAGAACATTTGGATCTGGGAGAGCCCACTCGCGATGAACGTGGTGAGCGCAATGAGACAAGTTAAGCGTCGGAAGAGCTGAGATCGACCGAGAATGGCCATGCCGCGAATCGGATGCTCAATGGACCGGAAAGTCTTCATACTTCGTTTTTCCGCCGACAAGGACTCCGGTAAGAAGAAGGTAGCCCAGATAACTCGAAGAACGAAAATGACAGCAGCAATATGAAGTAAATGAGAGCGAGCAAAGAGTGGGGCTAGACCAGAGCTCACGCAAAAGCCGACGATCCGAGAAGCGGACAGCAAACCGAAGGCTGCTGCACGATTCTTTACGCTCACGAGATCAGCGACGTATGCACTGAAGACACTGATGGTACCAAAGGCACTGTCGATGAAGCGAAGGATGTAGAACGGTGCAATTGGACCTTGCCATTGCAAGAAGAGGACAACAGAGAATGGGATACCAAGACGTAGCCACTGACTCACAATCAAGAACGGTCTGCGTCCATACACATCCGACGCCTGGCCGATGATCGGGGACAAGAGCACCATGACAATCGATCCACCACTAGAACAGATACTAGACGTCCAACTGGCTTGCGTCGAGCCATAGCGACAGGCATCCGTATGCGGAAACTTGCCACAGTCAATGTACACACCACCATTATACGCTCTAGCAAAGTACTCTGTCTGTGCAATGGACAGCATGGGAGCCAATATCCCGAAGGAAAAGGCTTGCAAGAAGCCGAGGCCTACAGCCGAGGTGATCGCAAACGGGGGCATCAAATCGTCTTAAAGAAGTCTCGTTCCCCTTGAAGTGTAATATCACGGATCACAGGGCCTTGCTACACATCTGCCACAGCCGCTCGGAAGTATAGGTGACATGGAACGAGTGTACTCGGCACTCTTTTCCACTCGGTACGACCGGCAATCGGCCGAGCTCACGAAAGAAACGCTTGAGCGACATAATGCAGCACATGAGAAGCAAGATCAGGATGAATGGCAGTTTCCAACAGGACGTGACGGCGATGACGACGAGAAGCCTCCAGTCGGTGAGGAGGAACGTGTAGAGGATCCTACGCCCGTGTATGTAGAGCTGGATGCAGACACAGTCATACGGGAATTAAAGTCTTCCGTCCGAGCTGCTTTAAGAGGTAGTATTGTACTAGAGGTAGATCGAGATCGGCCATGTACTTATTAGATACATAGCTGGGTTGTTCGCGTATGGAGCTAAAGGACTGACAGCCATCCTACTGGCTTCTCGCAAGTGGAATAGCATCGAGTATGGCTACGCAGATGCCGTCCGACTACTCGTTCGACCGGACACACTGCGCTTCAGTGCCTTCCTCGGCAGTCTCGTCGGCGTCTTCCGCGTCTCGGAGCTCTCACTCCGTGCCATGCGCAGTCAAAAGGACCGGACAAATCTCGCCATTGCAGGTGGTATCTCTGGACTCACCATGCTCCTGGACTCACCGTCTCGACGAAGCACCATCTCGCTCTACATCTTCGTTCGTATGCTCGACATTGTCGGTCGCCACTTGACGGCCGTCAAAGCCATTCCGGACTGGAAGTATTCGAGCGAAACGCTCTTTGGCCTTAGCAATGCATTCATCATGTACGCCTTCATCGCTCGTCCGGAACTCGTGGAAAAGGTAGTGACGTCGTAATGATCGATTTTGGCTCTTCGATAACCTCCTAATCATAGGGATACCGCCAGTGGATCGCGAACATGGGAAGCGTGACGACGAACGGGATCGAGTACACAGTCGGAGCGATGGCACGTGGAGATGTGGATAGCGATGGCAATCCACTTCCGTTCCGTCCGTGCCAGCCGCACTACCACATGGACTCTTGCATGACTCACTCGGTCAAGACGTGGGCAGGAGGCTTAGGTAGGGCCATGCAGCTCTACACTCCAGTCCACGTTCTCCCGGCTCTCATCTTCCGGTCGCAACAGCTTCGAGAGCGACCGTTCAAGTTCATCTACGACACGTCCTTTGCTACTCTCCGTTCCTCTTCCTTCCTCACTTCCTACCAGGTCTAGCTACTGCCGATACAAGTGCTACATGCTTCTAACAGACTGGTGTAGACACTGATGAAACTCATCATCTGCACCATCCGCAACACGTTCCAACAGGACTACCTCTGCGAGACATGGCTGGCAGGAGTACGTCTACCAACCTCCTTTCTACCTACCACATATGCTAATCTCATATCGATATCCTATAGCTCGGTACAGGCTTCACGCTCTTCTTTGAGCACCCGAAACGCCGACTGGAACTCATGCTCTACTGCTTTCCTCGAGCCTTGGACATTATCTGGCGGATGCTCAAGGAACGTGGCATCGTCCGCTACGTCCGACATAGCGAAACTGCTCTCTTCTGCGTGTCCATGGCTCTCATCATGTCCAGCCCACCAGCACACATCAAGAGCACGTACTTGCAAATCCTGCGCTTTATCTTTGGTCATAGCATTATTTAGCGCTGTCGAAGAGAGAGAGTTAATGGAAAGACAAGACGCATGAAGATGGAACAAGTGCTACCGTTCGTACCTATCCAACTGTTCAACCTCGTACATTTGTATCACTTTTGCCACATATAACGCATCCGTCTTTCTTTACGACTGTCGCCCGTCGTCCATCTCCTGTCGTCGACGTTGACACTTTGTCTCGACATTCGTCCGGTCATCACGAAGGCGCTTGCCATTCACGCCTCGGCAGGAAGAGCACAAGTGATCATTCGAACAAGCGACGTCACGGCAGCCACATGCACTGCACTCCATCTCGGCCTTGAGTCGAGATACCTCCGGAGCCGTATGCGTCGGGTCTCGTGCCACACCAGCACTCTTGATGTCCACGGGATGCAAGTACGGTGTCGACTGCGGTCCGACATGCATCGCACGGACGGCAGGCGACGGGAAGCGAGTGTCTTGCAGCCAATACGCTTGTGTCGATAGCGGAGCTAACGAAGGGGGCTTTATGTACCCTCCATCTCGTCCTTGTTCATGCGATTGTCCTTCCGACATAGAACGACAGAGCAGAGTGTTGGCGGCAGACACGGACGTCGCCATCGCTGGCTCGCCTATCACGTCGTCTCCTCCATCCTCATGCTTGTGTCGTTCGAGGTAGTGGTAGGTACATAGTCGGTCTCGTTGCGAGTTTTTCGTACAGTTCGGGTGCGTGCATTGGCGAATGTCCTTCTGCAGTTGCTCGAGAATGTCATCATACGACTTGGTACCGTCCTCTTTAGCCATCTCTTCCGCCTGCCGCATCAACAAATTTCCATGCGTACGGCACAAGTGGTGGCGCTGAGAGTGCTTCGCACAACCAGGGTAGCTACACATAGTGTATGCGCTATTCAGTCGACGGCGGTTGATGCCAGAAGATAGTTTCCCACTTGCCATCAAGAGCTTCTCATGGCCGCGACAGTATCCCCTCCCTTGATCGTTCTTGAAGCACCCGTACTGCTTGCACACAGGGACGTTTGGCGGGCGGGCGTTCAGTACCTCGTGTAGCGCCTCTTGTCCTAGTTCCAAATGCTTCCTGCACATCACCGAGTCTTCCGTTGCCCGATCGCGACAGCTCGGAAAACCGCACGGCGCGAAGATTATGTGGCGGTTGCAAAAGTTCCCGTAGGCTTGGGAGACACGCGCACGGTTCGGACACATGTAGTGCTGACATGGTTCGTTCCCACCTTCAATTTTCGTCTGTTGGAGGTCAGGAAAGTGATTCGGTTGCAAATCGGACGAGAGCGATGCCATTTGCTTTTGTTCATGGTCATCGGAGGGAAGTTCAGGCTGGGCGTTTCCCATGGCTTGACTGGTCTCTCGAAGACACTGGTGCATTGGCGTCGCGAGAGAAGCCGTGGATCGACCAGTGTCCAGGTGTATCGATGGAATTTTCGTCGAGGTACCCGGATGGGCGTAGCTTGGTAGACAAAAGGAAGGACGCGGGACGGACAGAACTGTGTTCGGACTAGTACCGACGGCGCTATTGGCGTCGTGGTCGCTACTACAGTGTAGCTCGGACGGCGTGATCGTTGTCGGTGTCGACTGGACCGACAGGGGTGAATCGAACCTCGTCAAGTAGGGAGACAAGTAGGATGGCGGCGGCCGAAGGTTGTTGTGGGGCATGCTCTTGAGGCTGAATACTCGCTGTTTTAGCGGCGGTTGCTGCGTTTCGTTTTGGCGAGACGCATCCATGAACGCGATAACTAATTTTCCCTCGTCTGTCGAAGGGAGCGCTGGCGCAAGTGACGGGAATTGTGATGCAAGGATATAGGTACGACGGTAAAAATCGAATCCCTCGGCCTCGTGATCGTACGTTTTTTCCAGCGTTTTCGACCTCCGGATCACAGATACACGACGTATGTACCTAAGATAAATTCGGCGTAAGATAGCAATTTCGATTGTATGTCAAGTATGGCCTGCCGCTTGTACAATACCAGGCACACATAGTGGCGCTGTCGGCGGTACCTGGTCCAAGCCGCTGATGGCGTATTGAAAGTCGCATCGTATGGCCGGACGACACTCGATATGCAATATACTTGACTGAGTTCTATCCTTTCGCCACTTCTCTTGCCAACTAGATTATCCTACGAGATGGCAGGGTGGAAGAAGCCAACTACAGTACGCTACCTAAGCTATTTGACTATAAGAGAAACAGGAAGAGGACGAGGAACGCCGAGCAAATTTGTATTTGTGCCACATTGCTTTTGCCTATTCTACGATCGCAATACCGTGTGTATAAACAGTGGGACGAAGTGTCAACTAAATCTACATCAGCAACAAACATCTGTGATTGGAGCAGAAAGAGTACGTTGCGAGCGAGCAGGACACGTGACAACCAACAAATGAATATGATGCGAGCGACTTGTCTTCGTGCGCGTGCTGTATGCCGCTACCAACCCACGCGTGTGACTGCTTTCTCCACGTCCACGGATGGAGTGCCAGCGCCTGTGTACGAAGCGCCCATGTCTCGCGCCGTGCGCCTTATGAAGGGTGTATCCGTGACGTCGTGCACTCTCACGAGCATAGGTATGCCTATCCTGTGCACTATTAGTGAACAATCCACTTCTATGGCCGGCAAGTGGGCCATGTGTGGCACCGTTGTGTTCTTTGGCGTGGGCACGACGTCCCTCTTCCACTACCTCTTTAAGCCGTACGTCACAAAGATGTGGCTTGAGGAATCCAGCGAAGATACCACAGTCACTATCGAGACTGTCTCCCTATTTGCTCGACCAACTACGCACGAGTTTCTACTCTCGCAGGTTGGACCTCCGGAAAAGTCTATGCATCCAATGATCAATTTCAGTGCTAATGGAGACAATTTTTTCGTTCATCCCGAGTGCTTCCAGGACACAAAGCTTGCGTCTCGATTGCTCGGAAGAGATGTATCCAAGGAAATATCGAAAGACAAGTAGGCAAACTGTATGCGTGAAAAGAGTTGCATCAAGCTTTACGTTGATCAAAGTCAATGACAATGCTATGATTTTGCCATAAATCAGACACGCTCTACACTTTCAACATAGTCGTATCCTTCTAATGCATCCACCCGACCTTCTCGTGCGGGCATTGGTTGTAGCTTTGACAGTTCTTCTTCCTCTTCTTGTTCAGTATTCTGATCTTCCAAGGATTCAGCCATTGCCTCGATCTCCTCCTCGGATACTTCGCTACACTCATCCAAATCATAGTCAGCATCGTCTTGCATCAGACTTGTCAGATGGAGATTACCTAGCGATTTCTTCCTCTTCCTCAAAATCGCTACCGTACGCATCAGCGTCATCGCTTTCTTTGTCGCTCTGCACACGTATTGAAGTAGATTCTATCTTACTATCCCTGCGCTTACTCTCGTCGTCGTCGGCATCCATGACGCCAGCCGTCTGCCACTCTTTCCTATCCGTCCTTTCGTCCTCACGTTCCTCATTCAATCCACTCAACTTTGTTTCGCTATCATTGCTCACTTCCAATGATGCCTTTAGTTTTTGCAATGTTCCAGTCGTGTCCTCTTCCTCCATTGCCCGGAGTTTTGCATCTAGCATATTTAGTTGGGCTTCCACATCTTCTTCATTCTCCTGCTAGCAGAATTGACTTTCGTCATGACGATTGGTGTTTGTCAGAAGAAGCAATATACCTGGTCTACTCCATCCGATAGTACTTCTGTCTCATCTACTTCCATCTCTCCGATATCCTCCTCATGATCCTGTTGCCAGAATTAAGCGTTCTGTTGTGGCGATTGCTGTATGTCAGAAGAAGCATCATACCTGGTCTACTCCATCCGATAGCACTTCTTCTGTCTCATCTACTTTCTCCTCTTCCAAGTCCGCTTCCATATTTCCGGCTTCATCGCTGTCCAGTAGACTATCCAGCGGATCGTACTTGCTTTCTTGAACGCCCTCGTCATGCTGACTCAGCATCTTGAGTGGGGACAAAGATGGCAATGCTGATGGGATAGGAGGTGGAGCCATGAACATATCCTCTTCTGTCGTTTCCAATGCGCTTTGACCAACCTCTTTTTCCAAATCCTTCAAGTAATTGTCCGTGTCCGGCTCCGTCGTGGTAGCTTCCACAGCATCTTTCGTTGCTATCGTCTCATCATATTGCTGATATGGATGCTCACTGCCTTCGCTTTCGTACTGTACACTTTCTTCTTCAATCGATTCGGCTAGCTCTGACCCACTTTCGATTTCAGCAGACTCTTCTTCCTCTTCCCCTTTTGTATCCTCTCGTGCTTTGGAAACTGACTCCGATGATGCAACTCGATCAGATGCAAGGACAACCTCTAAAGCATCAGGCAGCTGCTCTACTGCGACTTCTTTCCGACTTGAATGGTAACTTGCATTAGACACTTCCGAGTACTTGACCTCATGCATTTCCGTGCTCGACTGATTGTCGTTTAGCTCACGAGCATGACCCTTAGCATCATGGAAACTTGGTTTGGATGACCTTTGCTGTAAGAGTTGAATGAGCAACGGTACATCAGCTGACCTGGCGCCCAGTCCGAGACGATGAGCAACATCTTCTACATCATGTTTAAAATTGTTCACGCCAGACTCTTCGGACATGACGCCTGCCGTGTACTCCCATCCAAAGTATCTAAGAAAGTCAAATACAAGTTCTAGCGCAGCTTCTCCATGCTCTTCAAACCGTGCCAATTCCTTCGTTTTGCTCTTCCCTTCCTCTGGGCTTTCATACTCGCTCATCACACGAAAGACAGCAGCGCGCAACTGAGCCTACGCACCATGCACTTCACTACCATACACCTACGAAACCACGAGTACCTCCCTCACCTTAAGACTAGCTAGCACTCCTTCTTGCATCAACACTTTCGTTACATGCTCCTTCAGCTGCAGCTCATCCTCCCCACCTACCACATTCGTGCTGCCCATGTCTGTTCAAACGGTTGAAACACTCAACCTGATACTTGTAACGTCTAGCTCCAAGAATATGTACATGGGAATACTTTCGACTATATTTTGAATCGTTCATCCTTCCCCCTCAACTTGGACTGCAACGTAAGGCACGAGAGACCTCGCTTCTCACCAAACCAATAACTATTTATGAAAACCAGATCACGACTGCGTATCATGGCCGTGGGCAACCGCAGCGTCTGCACAGATATCGTCATAAAGCTGCTCGAGGTCGACGGCGGCAAACAACGAGTTCTTCGCTGCGAATTGCCACAAGGCATTACAAAGCTCATCCCACTCGCGATGCGTCTGGACACCAAGTCGATGCTCATTCGACGCATCCGGATCGGCTTGTCGAATCAAATTGTCAATCATATCACCAATCTCCGTCACGTACTTGAGCATCTTTTCCACCACTGCTTCATCACTCTGTCCTTTCGACCATTTTTCCATCGCGCGCATCTTCTTCATCACATTCCGAATCGGCTTGAGCTTATCCTTTGGTCTCCACTTTTCACGTAATTCATCTTCCGTCAACGCGACAGGCGTATCCTCTCTCTGACTCGAACTTTCTTTCGACTGCTTCGCCTTCTTCCTAGATACTCCTCCCATCTTCCCATTCTCTTCACCTGCTCCATGCATACGCTTTCGCTTTGTCTTTGAGGTATCAACTGCAGATGCTTCACGTCCATTCGGAGCCTTCTGCGTCTCCTCTACCAACGCCTCCCCCTCTTCCTCCTCTCCTTCCTCCGGACTCCCCGGCTGACTACTTATGTGCCTATTCTGTCGACTACTACCGTCTCCTCTAGCTGCATCCTGGACTTTCGTATGCTCTCGACGGATCGAGTCGCCAGGATCCACTGACTGCGACGGTGCAGACCCTTCCTGCCTCGCAGCGAACCGATCAGCCGCTCTCTGCATCCGAGACGACTTGCCTGAGCTCGCACTACCATGTCCACCGTTGTTTATAATGTCGCTGAGCTTGGCGCCAAGCGAAGTGTTCGTCGGCTGCGACTTGGACGCTGTCAAAGCCGCCGCCTTGTGCACGATCGGTGGATCGTCTTCTCCATTCGGACCATACAACCTCTTGACGAGGTTCTCCGCGCGTTTCTTTAAACGCTCGCCTTTCAATGCTCGCTGGCGTTCGAAATGGAGCGAGTCGTCGTATAACATATCTTCCCATCCACCAAAGCCATGGACGTAGATACCAATAAGCAAAGCAGCATCTTTCCTCGCGTTCCAGTGATGTGCCTTCTCTGCCCAATTCCATGCTGGACATTCGGTACTAAAATCGAAATCCGAGATCGTACACTCGTGCTTCGACACGAGATCCCGAGGTCTGTCCGTATGAAACTTTCGTAACAGTCGCTGGATCGCTAGACGCAATTTCAAATTCTCATACATGCGTTCGATCATAAAAGGAGCTTTCAGTTCCACATCAGCATACTTGACCACATCCTGCTTCTCTTCGACACCGTCGCGACATCGACTTGCCATGTCCTTGGCGATCTGCACCAATCGCTCTGACGATAGCTTGGTCAAGGATGGAAGATTCGAGCGACTGACAAAGCTGTCAGTTGAGTCCGAGGCACTGGAGGGAGACCCTCGACCATCGAATTTATACAAACCGACTTCCGACAAGTCCGCGTACCGGATCATGGCTCTTTGGACAGACCGGACGGCCTTGGCGTCCGGCTTGCTGTCTCCAGCCGCTACGTCTGGCTTCCCGGGCTCGGGCGTCGTCGATGGATTCGAGCCTACAAAGCATACAAACGGTAAGTATCGAGATAGGACCTTGGCATGACAAGATACAAGTACCGTTGTCATGGGAAGATGCTTCTGTCTTTCCTGTGGCGGAGGACGCTACGCCATGCCTGTGGACCGTACCATCCGAGATGTTCGTGACCATCCCGCCGATACCAGCAGACGACGACTGGGCCTTCTTCGCCTTGTTTCGAGAAGATGCTGACGTGGCGCCTCCTCTACCAAACACCTTCTTCTCTAGTCGGGATCGCGTCGATGTCGATCGACCTCTCGGTGCGCGTGGTCGAGACATGTTCACACTAACTGGAGGTGGAGCTTCTCCTGTATGCGACTCTGGCGAGACGACGGGGGATGTACGAGGCGGTGGACTCGTCTTACTCGGCTTCTGCGCTCCGTCGTTATTCGAGCTAGATGACTGCTTCTCCTTTTTATTTCGAATATCGCGCTGGATCTCCTCAATCGTACGTCGATCCCTTTTCTTCGTACCGAGGGGGAGGAACGTACTCGAGCCGCGACTGTTCTGTTGAGCCCGAAATCGGTTCATCGCACCGTCGGAATGCACCTGCCCAGAGTCTGGGGGAGACCGACCCGCTTTGCCAGTGAGACCGTTGCGCAGATAGTTCGGGCGGGCAGAGCTTTTCGACTGATCTGGAACACCGGAGGAAGTCATTTGGGACTTGTCAGATGACGGAGACGTAGCCTTGTTGTCTTCATTCGCGATCGGCTCGCTCTTCTCATTGTCCAAGTCATCCGAATCCGAGTCCGAGGAGGAGGGATCCGAGCTAGACGACATGTCATCGTCAGAGCTGAGTGTGACTTTCACAGGGGTATCGTCGACGGCATCCGGATTGGATGCCGCCATCGGTTCATCGATGCCGGACATGACTTTAATATGGTATGCAGTCGATTCACGAGCGAATTTCTCTACGTCGTCGTATGTCGCTCTATACACTTCGAATGCAACTATAAAAACTCGTGAATTCAAATACTACGTATACTAGACCACCGACTGGTCTACTTGTAGCTTACGATCGCCTTGTTCGATGCAAAAGTAGCTCGAGCGATCGGGAGGAAGGAGCACGAGAGCTGAGCTATTTTCACAATTTTGCTGCGAAAAAAAATCGAGTACGCAATCGAGGTTTTATTGGCTCGTTTTATCAATCGGCAGTTATCATTGGTCAAAATGCAACACCCTCGATTCCATTCCACGCCGTCATGGGGCTCCCGGGACTTAATCTCCGTGGCGTGACTGAGTTCTGTCGCATCTTACTACGAGAGCCAGAGATACTGCTACCTCATCTATCCGTCCACGGTATTCGACTGTATCAATATGGTCGTCAAAAGATACTAAAGGAGGTTTTTAGAGCTAAATGAAGTGCCTTTCCAGCAATTAAAAGACAAGGGATTCCATGGCGTCGTCTTTGACAAGGATAATACATTGACGACACCGCACGGAAAGACACTCGCTCCGTCCGTCGAGGTGACTAGCCTAGTTGCACCTGTTTGCATGGAAATTGAGTCGAAAAGTAGAAACCGCTAGCAGAATGCCGACGCGTTTTCGGTGATCAGAACGTCGTGGTGTTCTCGAACACGGCTGGATCGAGTGAAGACAAAGGTTTTCTCTTGGCCGATCAACTCGAAAAGGAACTCGGGTTACCTGTGCTACGCCATAATACGAAAAAGCCTAATGGTATACAAGCCTTGACACACCACTTCCAAGTCGACGCGCAGTGCTTGATCATGATCGGAGATCGATACGCGACAGACGTTCTTTTCGGCAACCAGAATGGCAAGCGTCCCACACCATCTCTTGTATTCTGATAACTCACCTCGCCTCGCAGGTCTCTACACCGTCCGGACGTCCCCGCTGACCACAGCCGATGAGAGTGCGATGAACCTACAGATGCAAAAGCTAGAACAGGCAGTAGTAGATAGACTCCGTCAGTCCGGAACGTTGGTCAAGCCCCATCCGCTCGTCGAAACGCCAACGATGGCTGCTGATCGAAAATAAACCTGGTCGCTTTCTAGTCGTATGTCGCTCATTAGCTATTCGTACTTGTCGAGCGCTGGATCCTGCCCTCACTCGACAGTTGTAACGCCTCAGACCGTTCGCATCTCGCGCCCATTCCACCCTTCCAATTCGAAGGACCGTAGACTTTCTCTCCGATCGTACTCGCCTAGCTCCTGCGCTCCATCGCTGTGCTCCATTGGGTTCGGCATCTTCTCTCCCATCTTGTTCCTTTTTTCTCTTGATATCCACTCCATCTTCTTACGCTTGAGACGTAAGCTGACTCCTTTCCCATGGCATGCAGGCAGCACTAAAAGTATATTTATGTACGCAGGTCTGAATGAGCACCAGTGGCTTATACTGGCCGGCCGACGTGGCAACCGTCGAAGAAGACGACACACAGAGCGAGTTTTATGAAAACATTTGGGGACGCAAACGACCGACACGTGACGTGCATTCGTCCGTGAAAGACAAGAAGCGACGAAAGGCGAGCGCGACGCCGTATATCGACATCAGCCAAGTCGCTCATGTCCTCACGAGTGTCAATGAGTATCGACAGGAATACCCGCCACTCGAAATGCATGATGCCAACTTCTGGCTCTTAACGCCACCAGCAGCTCCGCGTGACTCGAACGAAGTCGCTCCAGACACGGATCCACAGGAGATCATGTCCCCCATCCTGAGCGATGGACACACTGCATTCGAAGACGACGATTTATCGTCGAGACAGAACCTGACCGAGTTATCCCTAGAAGAACTTGAAAAGCCGCACTCGGACTTGGACGAAGTCAGCGAGTATACGCTGAGTGGAGAGGATGAGAAGACAGCTCCATTGGAAATGCACGAAGAATCACCAACGTCGTCCAAGAACGACTTTTTAAAGAGCTCTATGTCATCGGCAGTGCCTCCTCCATCGACGAAAGACGGGTCCGTCATCTTCTCCGTCGTCTTCACCCAGCAGCAAGAGTGGAGCTGGGCATCTCGTTTCCTCTTAGGTTTCCATGAACCCGTCCGTCACGCGCTTTTCGTCATGGACAATTTCCTCGAACAAAGCCACGAGCTACAACAGCTCCAAGCGCTCGAGACGCACGTCCGAGAGTTCTTTGCGTGGTTCCGATCTTACTTTGTCGAGTACCTCACGTGTCAATATGAACTCAAGACGACTGTCTTGCATCCGCTCTTGCCACTGAAGTACTCTACGAAACTCGAAGTTGCCAAGACGTACGAAGAAGTGGAAGACATGTTGCGTCAAGTGCAAAGACAGCAAGCAGTTCTCTGTCCGCTAGGCGACAGCGACCCATCTGCATGGCTCGCCAAGCTCGATGACCTCCAAGGGCTCATCCGAAGGCTCAACATGACTCTCCACGCTGTTCTCAATCTCGAAGAGAAGACGCTCCACGCCGCGCTGTGTGCCACTTTTACGCAGGAGACGTTCCAAAAGTACGTCATGCCACGCATCTTCCGCGGCATCAAAGCCAAGCGACTCGTTGTGCCGTGGATTCTGGAGCGGAGTAGAGCGTGGGGAGGTGAGGCGGAACACCAGTCGATCCAGGACATGATGCCGCTCCCAGCTCGATTCCTCTACCGACGTGTGTGGCAGCCGTACTTCACTTCAAACGTCGCATCCACGATGAAGACCTTGCGAGAAAACACCGACTCACAAGTAGAAGCTCCGGCAGACCCAGCGCCTCGACAGGGCGACCTATGTACCATCCAGTGACGTAGTAACGGGAACGTCTCTTGGGCGTCGACTAGAACGGTCCACGTGAAGAGGGCTGGAGAGGGAAACGGAGAGACACGGCGCCTCTTCTTTTCTATTTATTCTCAGTGGCATCGTGCCTTTACACTTGCCTCGACACCCTTCTTCCGTGGTCCTACTATCGATGACACGCGAGACGAGTCCTTGATCAACTTGTCAGAGCAAGCGTATGGAACAATTCTGAACCGCGTAAAAGAAAACAAGATTACCACCTCATTCGCGTTTGTTGCATGTTGCCAGTGTATATCGTCGACTACTCTTACTACGTCCTAGCGCCAAAAAGCTAGGTACTTTCAGATCCAAAGTCGCTCTCGCCATCGTCCTGCGCCGTCTCGTCCACAGGACTCGCTTCTTTACTCGGCTTGGCTCGCTTCCGCATCGTCAACTTGCCTTTCCGACCAGAAGCGCGTTTCCGTCTCGCTGGTTTCTCCTTCTCCTCCTGCTCTGCGCCTTCATCTTCTAGCGTCTTGACGCCATGCGATTGAGCCTAGTACGCCATACACGATCAATATATATCCTGTGAGTTACTATATGCGCAAAAGGTACCATCTTGACGTCGCCACAGGAGAAGCAGACCCAGTCTTCGTCCTTCATGAAGATCCCAGCCTGTCTATCGGACATGTTCAAGCATCTCGGGTGGAAGCGCGAGCCACAAGTCGAACACTTGAGCCGAAGGTCGTCATCGTCTTCCTCCGTCGCGCCACAAATGCAATAAGTCGGACTCTCCGTACGTTTCTCCGCTGCATGCGTCTTGCAATAGAACGAGTACGCCGAGTCGACGTATCCTCCTCCACTCTTCAGGGCACATCGCAAGTGGAAGTTGCATCGACAGGATTCGACGACGCACCCGACCGTCGCGCCAAAGCGTTTGCATAAAGAGCACTTCATTTGACGTCCACGTCGAATGGCTGCCTGTAGATTACAAAACTGTCCATCCTCCTTGACGTATACTTCTGGAGACTGGAGCGCACAATTCATGTGGACGTAGACATTCTCCGATGTCTTATCCAGTCGTTGGAAGCGGACGGGTGCATCCAAGAACGGTCCTTCCGGTGCTTGTCCATCCAGTTTATTCTTCTCATCCTGCACCGGCCCGACGTCTCCACGATGACAAAACGCACACTCCTTCTTCTTCTCTACTGCATCTGAATCCACTTCTTCTTCCTGTGCATTCGACACACTTTCATTCCTCTTTCGTTTCGAAGCTTTCAACGGCGCTGACTTGCCTCCTGATTTCTTCCGTCTCTCCGCACGTGTCGAAGGTTTCGCAGGCGTAATCTTCTCCGCGCGAGCAGGCGCACGCTTGCCTTCGAGATGTGAAGCACAGATCATGAGGTTGGTCGAAAGACGCATGAACTGGTCCGTCGACTTGATGCACGACGTATGGTACGCTTGTTCACAGTGGATGCATCGGACGACAGCCTCGTTCTTCTTCCTCCTGCCCTTCTTCTTGCTCTTAGCCACTGCTTCCGCCGGTGGACACCCGTGGCAAAAGTGGCTCGGACAGCGGAAACGCTGCTTACCCACCCACTCGACCCGCGGGTGCTCTGCGATGCAACCCTTGTGGTAGAAGCGACCGCACTTGGCGACGGCGCACTGGATGACACCAAACTCCGTGCCCATCTCGCCTACCTGCTTGCAGACAAGACACATGTGTCTCCCGGCAGCACAGTCTGGACACAGCCAGTTCTCGTCCTCTGGCTCAGACTTCATGCCGACGCACTCGAGATGGAACGACCGGTGGCACGGACCGTCGCACAGGATGATGAACCCACCGTCGCCACATAACGTACAGAGGTCGTCGCTCGAGTTAATTACGCTGCCGTTAAAGGACGACGACTGGGGCTGGAACGAGTTCGGGATCGCTCGCTCCGGCACCTTCTTCCGTCGACTGCTCTTCTTATGCGTCTTCGCTACCTTGCGTCTCTTATGCGCATCACTGTCTTCGCTGTCGTCATTCGCAGTCTTATTGCCTCTTCGTCGACGTCTTCGAGGAGGAGAAGCTTCCTCTGCATCTACTTGGACTTGCGGCCCTGCAGCAGCACGTCGGTTCCGTCGTCTCGTCTGCTCCAACTGCGCCATCTTATCTCGAGCGATATCCAACTGGTCTTCTGAAAAGTCCTCTCGATACTTGGCAGTCATCGTCTGAAGCACTTGGAACGCCATGTCGAACTCATGCTCTAGATTCACACCAAAGCGCACGTCTTCCGACTGACTCGTCTGCATATCTTCCACCAGCCCATCCAACGCGATCTCCAAGTTGTTCATGAACTTGATCTTGGCCTGTCGAGAGCTCACGGCACTACCATCTTCCAACTTGAGATTCAACATCTCGAACGACACGGCACCTGGGAGCACCTTTTCCCAAAAGTTCGGGTCGTCCACAGACAACTCGCCCGTGGAGCCTTCCGCGACAAACGACGATCGATCGACAGCTAGACCTCCGAGCGACCTCACCTTCTTCTTACGTCCTGGAGACTGTGCTGGTCCTTCCGAATCACTCGACTCACCCTCCTCCTCCGTCTTCCCTTGCTTCACGACTCGAACAACCGTATGTTCCTTCAAAATCGTCTCGATATCCCGCTCGGCAAACGCTTTCGACGCACTGTCGTCCTCATCTTCCATCAGCGCATACGCTCCTCTCTTAAGCAGCTCGACGAGTTGCTCTGCCGACGGTTTCTCCATCGGAGCCGTCTCGCTAAAGGAAGTCGTGCCGAGGATCGCATGCTCCAGACCAAGTTTCCGAGACGCTCGATCGAACATCTCGCTTTCGTACGTATTTCGCGTCACGAGTCGATAGATCTGCACTGACTTCTTCTGCCCAATTCGATGCGCTCGACTCTGTGCTTGTAAATCATTCTGTGGGTTCCAATCGCTATCAAAGATAATGACCGTATCAGCGGCAATCAAGTTGATACCGACACCACCTGCCTTTGTACTCAAGAGAAAGACAAAGCTCTTGGAATTCGGACGAGAGAATCGATCGATTGCATTCTGTCGTAAACTCCCACCAGTCGATCCATCCAGACGTTCATACCCAAAGTTATGAAAGTCACAATAGCGTTCGAGCAGATCGAGTTGCTTCAAGAATTGACTAAAGATAAGCACCTTATGTCCTTCACGCTGAAGCTTCGGGAGGAGCTTCGAAATGAACACCATCTTACCTGAACAAGATACGGTCTTTTCAATCACCTTGTCACGTTCAAAGTGTGGACCGAGCTCCTCCACTTCTCGATCTTCCACGCCTTTAATCAAGAAAGGATGGTTACAGCATTTACGTAGCTGCAGCTGGATGTTATTCAACGTCGGCAACCCATTCTTCGTGCCACGATAGAGAAAACTCTTGTTCTTATCATAGATCGCACGATAGTACTGTTTCTGAAGCGTCGTCAGTTCAACAGATACGATCGTCTCTTCCTTGGGTGGAATACTCTTTTCCACATCTTCCTTAACGCGACGCATAATGTACGGACTGATGATCTTCTGAAGTGCCATGACTTGCTCCTGCGATCTCAATTGACCAAACTTTTCATTAAACGCTTCCATGTCGTTGAACTTGACAGGTTCCAAGAAATTTAGCAAGACCCATAGCTCCTGCGTATTGTTTTGCAAAGGAGTTCCTGTAAGCAATAGCTTCCGATCACAGTTGAGCACACGCATTTGCTTGAGCACTCTCGACCCAGAGTTCTTCAATCGATGCGCTTCATCTACCACCAAAAGACGCCAGTGGATGTGCTCTAGCTCATCAATGTCAGCACTTACTGTCTCGTACGTCGTCAAGAGGACGTTGAAGCGGAAGATCGAGTTGCCTAGCTGAGGATAGTACCACTCCTGCTCTCGAATGACTGCACGCATGTCCTTGGCAGTGTACCTCGACCCGCCTCGGTCGCCAATGTCATGATAGACACAGACGTTCAAGTCCGTCCAGCTCTCGATCTCCCGTCGCCAGTGCTGAATGGTCGAGAGCGGCACGACGATCAGATACGGTCCTCGAATCGACTCTTCCGTCCGCAAGTGATCCAGCACGGACACCACCTGCACCGTCTTCCCCAGTCCCATCTCGTCTGCTAAAATACAAGACCGCTGGGCCTTGAAGCACGAGATGATCCAGTTCATCCCTTCCACCTGATAGCTCCGGAGCGTCCGACCGCCTTTGAACGTCGGAGACTGCTCATACGGGATAAACTCATCCTTCTTCGAATCCTTGCTCTTGTCCGTCGTCGCGGCAGGACGTTTCTTCTCCGGTAAGAAGCTCGCAAAGTGTTCATGCGGATCGATACTATTGTCGATGATACCAGCATACAAGTGTCCCATCGGTCCCGTCGGCGTCACGAATGTCGAGGCAAGTGTACTCGGGACATTCACTTCCTCCGATCCGATCTTTAGGAGCTTGTGGTACGAATTGTAGCTGTATGGAAGGTACTCGGACGGGCCGGCAGCATGCTCTGCTCCGGGCGCAATAATCCGCTGCACTTGCCTCGGATTGCACACAAGAGGATACGCATGCGCTGGTTGTTGCGAGTGGAAACAAAAGTGGACAAAGTCGGTGGATGCGTTGATCAGCTTGACGATATCTGAGAACGCCATGCCCGTCACGGGCGTCTGGTTCACTGCCACCAGCACGTCGTTGAGCGTAATGACGCCGCAAGCTTCCGCAGGTCCGAGCATCCCATTGTTTAAGCGTTGGAAGCCCAGGACGGTCGCAAAGCCTCCATTCTCACTCACACCAAGGCGCATGCCGAGTCCAAACGGCGTGCGACGGAGCGCGACACTGTACTCTGTAAACGTAGGCAGGTGGCGCATGGCAGACGGAGTGTATCGACAGGTAAAGGCGACGCGCGACGCAGCCTTCTTGAGCTCCGTCGGGTACCCAATCGCAACGTGTTCTACCATCGCGCTCATGACTTCACTCACTTCATCCGTCACGTTCTTAAAGCTCACTTCCTCTGTCGCCTCCGCCTCTGTCTCCACCGTATCGTACAGAAGTGCAGCTCTGGACAATCCGAGATCTTCCTCGACATCCCCAAGCTCCTCTTCATCATCCGAAGACTCTGAATCATCACTGACAGAGTAATCTTCATCCCCTTCTTTCGTCACAGCTTTCCCATGTCCACTCGCAGGCGTCAGAAACTGTTTCTTCGCGACGTAAGCACTCGTATGCACGCCACATTGCTTCAGCACAGACTTGTCCGGCGCATGGTTGTTCAAGAGACTGTGGAAGGCAAAGAGCTGTGCTTTAACCTGCTCTACCATCCGTGTCTTACGATACCCAGCACTCCCATAGGCGTTCTGCGCTTTGTTCACATTCCGACTACACGCGCCTTCGTGCTTGAATCCGAGTGTACAGAAGCGGTCTTTATCACATCGCTGAGTATTTAACGTCGAGTTTAGGAAGAACTGGTTTCGTTGGGAACAGCAAGGGAGCTGACAAGTCGTCTCTTGGATCTCCTTCTGCGTCGGGACACGACTGAACTTGAAGTAGCGCTGGATCTGCTCATCATCTCCAATGTCTTCCGGTTTCTCCCACGTCGAAAAACGGACGGAGAGACCGACCCATTTGACGAGGAAGAGCGTCCCGTGTGACTTGTGAGTGGATGCAGGAGCTTTCGTCGGTTTAATGCTGTTCGAAGTGTTCCGATTCACCTTCCGATCGTCTTCAAGAGGTTGATTCACGATGCGAGGGATCGATTGCAGTCTTGTCGTAGGAGACTTTGGTGTCGTTGATCTCGTCTGGATCGTTTCCTCCGACCCGTCCACTGGTTCTTCCGTCTGTTTGATTGTCGCCTGCAGCTGCTTCACTTCAGACTCGAACTGCTGACGTTTTTGACAGTAAAAGCACAACCAGTCTCCATCCGGTAGCTCCGTCACCTTTGGAGAACAGCAATGCATGTGTACTTCACCATCGCATCTGTCACACAGGAGCAAGTGTTCACTATCCCCATTGCTTTCACATACAGAACACCCGAGTTCCCATGGCAGCCATGACGCATAACTTTTCTTGGCTGCTTTGTCAAACTTCTTCTCGAGTTTCTCATCTTCTTCGACGTCGCCAGTGGATGCAAGTCGCATCCAAGCACTAGGACTTAACAGCCATTCGTACAACCACTTTTCAAACGTCTTGAGGATCTCGTCGGCAATGTTCCAGATCGCAGAACCTTCTTGGTTGTACGTCTTGCAGTTCTCAAACACCAGTCGGACGTTCGAAGCGAAGAGCGAGACGCCAGCAGGGCCGACGTAGTAACTTTCTCGCGCCAGACGATTTTGGATCGTACCGAGATCCATCGGATTGTTAATGATGTTCAAGTAATCTGGAACGTCTTCCGTATCGACTGGATGCTGGAAGATATCACCACCATTCTCATTCATCAACTTCTTCACAATGCCATTCATACGCTCCGCCACTGCGTCTGCATGTTCTAGCAAAAAGTAGTCCGTCACACGAGGATATGGCTGTGGAAACGGAAGGCTCTGTCGAGCGCTCTCGATCTGGTCGTCTAGATCATCCGTCGGCGCTGTCTTGTGGTTCAAAATCTTTTCCACCGTGATTTTATTTGCTTCCAAGTCATCCACGTCGTCGAGATCCTGATACCCGTCGCGCTTGAGCTTCCGATCGTACACAAGGACTGGATCATGCATACGATAGTCGTCCGTCTTGAACGGATAAATCTCGTCAAACGTCAGCCACCATAGATGCAAGTACGATCGGCCGACGAATTTGCACAAGTACTCGACCATGCCGCTCTTAGCATTCACTCGACGACCAACAAAGTGGTCTAGAATCGGCTGATCCGTGTCCTACGCCATAAGCATGATGAGAAACGTGTTCCTATAAAAATGACCATAGTCGACGTACCGATTGTGTCTGGCAGTCTAACTGCCTCGCGCGCTGTCGCTTGTTTGCGCGCTCCGCCTCCTCTTCTTCCGATAGCTGTTCCTCGTCCTCGTCCACGTACTTCACCTTCTTCGCACGGCGTCTACGGCCATTCGTAAGCGCGTGCTCGTCTGGAGAGACGTGGCCACTGCTCGAAGCCGACGCTGGCGTCGCATCCTGCGCAACATCGGCTGCTGCCTCCATGCCTCCCATTCGAGTCTTGAGCGCATTGACTATCCACATAAAGCATATGAGCTTCTCGTCCAGGTCTTTTCGTATATTTAGGAATTGGGCGCGAAATGCTGGAACGGATGGAGATGAATACTCTTTCCAACCCGTTTAAAACACTGCCATCTCGACTACAAAGGCAGATGCATATACAAGCCTATATTTTATTAAGTTGTACACGTACCATCCATGACTAGAAGCGTCTTCGGTCGAGACGCGAACCTTGTGGCTTGAGGGCTAATTCAGACTTTTGGTCCGCGTTCTTTGTCCAGCATACAAAAAACAAGTCAACGCCAAGCTTAGAATAGATTATATTTATAATTTGTATGGGCGAGAGGCGCCAAGGTCGAGCGCGCTTCAGTCCTCCGTTGAAGCCCATCGTGGTAATCTAGACACGCCGACGAGCTACGACGGATACCCGATGGCTACATATCCGACGTCCAGTGTCCAACGTTCCATCGCGTCGAGATTTGTGCGAGACACAAAGTATACTTTACATAAGTGAAGACGAATGAGATGGACAACTGAAGCTCCTCCAGTGCCTTTGTGTACACTGTCATGTCTAGTACTACTTGCATACGTTTGGCACTTGTTCATGTTCAAAATGAGATATAGTACAGAAACGAAACAACGAGTACGATTACTTTTTCCTATCTTTCAATATGATCCAGCATGAAGAGTATCTAGAACGAATCGCATGCGTACTTTATCTACATCAGAATTATTCTCTTGTAAACATCTTCATGACAAAAAGCAGTTCATGCTTCTACGTGCAGATAAATGTACTATCAATCGGTCGTTTCGTGCATATCACTCGAAGATGGCGACCATTTATACAGTCACGTGCATTTTCAAGAGCATAAAGGTACCATTTCCACCGTCATGACAACTTCGGAAGAAGCATCCAGCTCTACACGCCCGCAGCAATTACAAGAGTGGATAGTCTGGCTGGGAGACCAGACTTTTGACAAGATCGAGTTCGTTGGTGAAGTACTAGCCGACTTCTTCGGTCTAAATCGATCCAAGTACCAGTGGGTGCTCGATGTCCATGAGCGAGAGTTGGAAGAGAAAAAGGAGCGTCGACGGATCGCTCGACAACGCCGAACATATATCCAACAACAGCGTTTAAAAGCCGAGAACCAGGCACTAGATACACTCGAAGTCGGTCAACCACAAACGCTATAAAAGGTTTTTAAGAAGCTTCTCATCCGCTCAACAAATTCCTTTTGTCTATTCCATTCGTCTATTCAAATGTCATGTCCGTCAAGGTTTCCAATGACACTGACACTTCCTCTCGCTTGTTCATGTCCTTGACCTTGACACAGTCGTTGGCGAGTTCATCTCCACCCAATATGATCGCATGCGTCGAATCCAGCTTCGCAGCAGCCTAAAAACATGATAAAGCTACTTGACAACGTAAACTAGAGTCACAAATCCTACCTTCATCTGCTTCTTCAAGTTCCCTCGGCCATGGCAAAAGTGCACGACGTGTCCTTGTCGGCGTAGTCTCTGCATCACACGTCAGCTAGTCTAGTAGGAATCTATAGTTCTTCCGTGTACCTCGGCAACGTCCATCGACCGATGCAGAATCGCTTCGGAATCGTCACCAGACAAGACAGGAACGACCTAGACATACAACATAAGCCATCTCCACATTTATAATACATGCAGTTTCCATACAGCTAACGAAGGAGAGGGAGGTTGGAGACCCTGTGCTAGCAGACAGAGTCGATCCACACCGGCTGCCCACCCGATGCAGTCAATATCTGGGCCACCCAGCGCACTCGATAGCTCCGTATAGCAGCCTCCAGCAAGCACAGCGATACCTAATTGACCCTTTCCATCGGACTCTTCCTGCTGCTCTACAAATTCAAACACTGTATGGCTGTAGTAGTCCTACAAAGTCAACACGATCATTCGTTCCTGCTCATAATACGACCGAATGAAGAGAAAGAGCGTACCAGTCCTCGGACAAGGCGAGAGTTGTGCTCATACGGGATGCCCATGGCATCCAGTCCACGCAAGACCGTTTCCATTCGCTTTACAGACGATGAGCACACCAAAGAGGTATTAAATTCATGCAAATACGTACTTGTGTAGCAGTCGGGGTAAGATAGTCAATTAAACGCGGTGCGTTCTCTACAATCGCTTGGTCCGAACGATCCTTGGAGTCCAGTATGCGTAGGACACTTCCTCGTTCAAGTCTGTCGTCAAGAATTATAATCAGCTATTTCCGACTTCATGTATAGGAAGAAAGAGTCTAGAGAGAATGGACCTGCTGATGCTGTCAGCAGACAGATCCTGTCGGAAGCGTTCAAAGTACGTTGTCAAGGCTTCTCGATAGTTGGCTCGACTGTCATGTAATAGTACGTCCATGTTAATATCTTTCCACATCCATTGTTGTTGCTACAAGTAGGTACCTATCGACATCCCCAAGCGAGTTGAGCTGCAACTGCACTTTGTCTAGAATCTGCAGCTTGTCAAGAGCATGAGCAGCCATTGCGATTACCTAGTACATGCACTAGATAAACGCCAGCTTCTCTTTTTTTACATGAAAAGATCCTACTTCGATGTCGACGGATGGACCAGACGAACCCAAGTACTCCGCCCCTGTGGCCAAAAAGTCAGACAACGCAAAATCAAACGGTAGAATACTATCGTACCAAATTGCTGGAACTCACGATAACGACCACGCTGTGGACGCTCGTATCTAAATCATCACGCATGAGCTTCGTATTCAAGTGGACACTTGGCCCGATAAGAGATAGCAATGCCGACTGTACCTGTACATGCTACCAGAGTAGGAGAGCTTCATCGGTAGCTCTTGCTTCAAGTTATTCGACACTAGAGCGCGGATAATGCCTAGAAAGATGAGGTCACCACCAGCCTTCCAACCACTGTCATCACACTCGAATACCTGCAGTGCCTTCTGGGCGCAGAGTCACACTCTTCCCAGACTTGTCTTCGAACGTATACATTTCCTATCTAATACTCAGTACGAGTACTAGCAACAATGAGAACGCCATAAACACACCTTCATGACAATGTCCGAGTCTCCTCCAAGCGACCGGCCAAACAAGTTCGTGTATTCCATCAAAGGCGTTTGTATCTATCCGCACGACTCCATCATCCACATACCCAGCACTAGCCACCAAACCTCTATACCTGTCGAAAGCCATAGCTATCCACGACCTGCTGCAAGATGCCAACCACTTGTCGATGCTTTTCAGCTTCTAATGGTAACAAATCCCTCGTGCCTCGTACTCGTGCAACCGGACTTGACTTGTTTCCATTTCCATATTGCAATACACGACTGGAACTCCACATTCGAGCCCCATATCGACCTAAGCCGCTACTAACTCGAGTCCGCAGCATCACGCAGGAACCACTCTACTTGTCTCGTATAAGAAAGCACCGTCGACTATCTCTCGAAAAGCCGTCACATCGAGCCCAGCATGGCAGTGCGTTCGAGCACTGACGAGAAAGATGCTATGACGAACAAGGTTAAGCATACACGTAGCTGCGATGGACGGAAAGTCTGCTCTTGCATGCTTCGACTCGAAAGTGTGTACTATCAAATGAACTTGGCGAAACGAGCTGTGAAAGCGCGTGGTGAACCACGGAAGAAAGCCAAGTTGAGTCGAAATTTAAGCAGCTACACGCCTGTGCGTAGTCTAGTGAACTTTGATATGGATGTGAAGCAGTATGTTGCATCGTTCTTGCTACCGTCGGATCTAGCAGCCTTTGGTCAAGTGAACCGACAGCTCCGACAGGACGTCGAGGTGCTCGCGGAAGTCAGTACGAAGGCTTTCATGAGCGAAAAGGAGAAGAAGCATGGGAAACTAGTGTTTGCCGAAGAGAAAAAGTCGTCTCAGACATGGACACAGTACTTAGACATGCATCTCAACTGCGTCTACAGGCTCTTTGTCCAATACGGCGGCTACAAGACAGGTCCGATGCGCGAACAGTTTCCACAGTGGGCCTTTGGGTACGTCGACATCGACCCAAGTGATCCGTCCAAGACCATTCTACCACACGCGTGGAAATTCCAAGGTCACATGCCATGGAAATCCATTCGAACGAACGGTTCTGGCGGTGAGTGGCAGTTACGGAAAAAGTAACTTTGTCTCAGTACTTCTACATCATGTATTGTGCTCATAATATGCATGTAGCTACAAGTATGGCAACGCGCCAGAGTCATTCAACAAGGAAGTGAAGAAATGGCTGTGGAAGATCCAGCCAGGAAGCTACATTTCCGTTGCTGTGCGTTTACATTGATCTTTGTACTCTTCCATATCATCTAATCTATATTATATAGTACGTAAATGAAGGTGATACAGATCCAGCTTGGTGGGAAGCACAAGTGTGGTACGTCTGGAGAGCAGGAGGTCGGGCAGGTACTTTCTTAAAATCAACACTTGGGCACGTGCAAAAGCTGAAATTTTATGGACGCCTAGATCCTGCCACGGTCTTCAATTCGCAGGAAAATCGAGAGTTTCAAATGGATCCAGAGAAACTAGGCGAGCACTTTATGGTACTTGATTTATTTCTTGTTAGGTTTCTACTTGCATGACGTCTGCTGGAATAGGCTAATCCGCTAGATGTGATTGACGTTGGTAAGACACCCAAGAGTGTCTGCAAGCTATGTGCTAAGAAGGGTAGGAGCTTTTTCGAGTGCCATTTAACCAGGGGGCATCAACTAGTCTAGATCCAAGTAGGTGGTAGCGCCGTCAGTAGAGCGCGTTTAGCACGTATGATATACACTTTGCATCTCACCCGGCGCTCTTGCCATGGGACATGTTCGTTATGCTTGACTTCTCTCTTTAGATGTATCCATGAAGACTTGATTCTACACGTAAATAAACACCTGGTTGACGGATTCTCCTTGTACCCATGCAAATATCCTTCCCCGAGATTTCAATCGAGTCGCTCCTTAATCGATTTTTTAAAATCCTACTAGACATGAAGATCTCAAGACACTTTATCATATACATACTTGTGGTACTCTACTGCTTCGACCGCATCGACAATACGAGTGCTTTGCGATTCACGGGAGTTGGCAAAATAGGCGGAAGAGGGATCAGTGGAGGTGGAGGTGGAGGTGGAGGTGCGGGTAGAATCGGAAAGATGCAGTCAAGTAAGATCAGTGGACGAATGTCTACTAGTCGAACCACCTTGACCTCATCTTCGAGGACGTCCATTACTTCCATCAGTCGGAGTGGAACGACAGACAAGATGTTTATGAGCAGAATATCATCTCAAGCGGTCCGCGGTAATTACTTGGCAAGCAGCTCCAGACCAGGCTTTCTACTCATGGGGGCCTTTAGTCCTGCGATCATGGGGTGGTCTGCGTATCCTACCATTCCCCATGGACATTCGAGTGGAGAAAAGAATGAATCTGCGTCCGGGAGCGAGACGACCACGATTGTGAAAGCCGGAACGACGACAGAAGCCTTCACAAGTGACGTCTCCAAGACAAAAGTGTATGGTAACTACGCCGCGTCCGCGACTCACTCGGTCATGTTCATCTACGGTGCATACAACCCGGCACTCTTCGCTCCGTTCGTCTACATATCAGGTATGACGAACAGTAGCAATGGGAACAGCAATGCGAACAGCAGTGCGAGCAGCAATGCGGATGTATTTGTAGGGGACGATTAAATAGTATCGATTGAAGACTAGGTCGAGATGTTCAACGATAATCACATTACATTTGCATTAAAGTTGATGAAGTACGGGGCGAAGGCTATGATACCACAGCTCAGCATTGCCCAATTATTGCTTCCGTCAATTTGCTTTCGTATAGCAGCTTCTTTTGCTTTCTCCGCTCGTCTCGCTTCCTTGCGAGCGCGTTTCCGCTCCGCTTTCGCGGCCTTCTTATTCGCCTTGGCGGTGGCACGCCGTTGTTTTTCCTTCGCTCTCATTTCTTTCTGGATCTTCTTTTGCATGGATGACAGCTTTTTCGCCTCAGCGTCTTCCGTCTGACGTTTACAAAGCGCATGAGCTTGTCCGAACAATGGTAAGTTGGTTTTCCATGTCTTCATGGCGGCGCAAATGAAGTTTTGATACTCGAGAAAAAGGTTCTCTGATGTAACCGTCGTTACATTTCCTTAATTTCCAAGTTACCACTGGCTTCATCAATCCGTCCAGCCCTCGCGTAAGATGACACTGAGCTCGTTACTTTATGCAGGTGACCTTTCGAGTCACGAAGCTCCTTCCTAGTTCGTCATGGAAACCTTGATGGATATTCCATTAAATCGACCTGTAACGACTACTTCCACGGCACGTCATGCACATCATCCCAAGAAGACTTGGGATACAAAAGTCTGCTAGAGACAAAGAAATCAGTCAACGCCAACTACTAGGAACGTTACGAGAGTTTCAATTCGATCTAGACAAGTTTTTCCATCCAACTGTTAAACGGATATCGTCGGTGCTGGGCGACTACTAGATAGACTGCGAAGACTGGAGAACAAACTACTTTTAGCCTTCGCATTGCCTCGACGGAAACGCAATGTCAACGGTCGATCGGCGCCATTCAACTCCCACAACGTATGTCGGAGTCCAGCATGCTCAATGTTGCTATTCCCGATCGCCACGAGACTGTCGCCAGGACTCACTGTCGCTGCCTGCCCAGAGCTCCTACGCACAATCAAGTGCGTGGACAGTTTCGAGCTGTCTGGCTTTGGCTCCAACGTCAATCCGATCGCCCCGCGACGTCGCACGATGACTTCGTATTCATTCGGACGCACAGTCTTTAACGTCGAGACGCTCACGACTGCCATTGCGACGATCTTATGGACGCCCGTGACCGTGCTAACGGATGGATGGTCCGCCACTGCAGCTGCCGTGATCGTGTCCTCCGCCACGGACTCGAACTCACTGTCGTCACTCGAGAGCTCTTCCTCCTGGATCTCTTCCAAGTCAGAGGAAGCATCTTCCTCGGCATGATGCTCATGCTTGGCGCTTTGAGAAGTGAGCTGCTGGGCACTCGACTTCCTCCTCGCCTCCACACTCTTCGGACTCTTCGCTCTGGAGGATCTAGACGTCTGTTTCGTGCTCTTTCCAGCATCTGAAGTCTGGAGCTCCGTCATGACCATGTCATTGACCGTTCGAGCGGACACTTTTCCCTCGAGCTTCTTTTCACTCTTCTTCCCTGCCTTCTTGGAAGAAACGGGCTCATACTTTTCATAGCAGATGCGATATAAAGAAGGCTGATCCAACGTCTCGGCATCTAACGTGATGGAGCCAGTGGTACCTGGTGGAATGCTAAAGTTCTTGGACACTTGCTGCCACAGTGGCGTTCTCAGATTCACATCCATGATACGGATACGATCGTGCTCACTATGTCCTTCTGGAGCTTGGAACTGAACCTTTAAAGGCTTTCCCAAATCGCAATTCTAGGACAAATGTCGTAAGAGAAGCATCTACCGTGTCCAGAGAGATGACGTACCGATCGACACTTGACAGCGTATCCAGCCTTCTCCGTCTGACGGCGAAAGTAGTCCCAGCACTGCTTGACGTTATGCTCGTGCTGTAGCTGCTCCGTCTGCTGCAGCAAACTCTTGGCACGGGACACCTTCGGAATGACAAACTCTTCCGGACCGTACCCGTACGGATTAAAGTCAACGCTCACGTCTCGACGAACCAGTTCCTTAGCTACATCCAACGCTCCACTAGCACTGTAGAATATATCGTCAGTATCGTAACCACTTTCGTCGTAGTAGAGCGTAAACAAGTACCAAGCGTAGTGCAGACAGCTCCATCCTAATTGATCCCTGTGATTCACATCACATCCAGCATCCGCTAGGATGATCACAATACGTAGTCGAGCATCCGTATCATGCTTGGCAGCATGCCTACATATACCTCGTCATTCGAGCGTAACTAGATGGAAATCGACACTTTGTACATGATTAAATTCCGTTGGCGACTGTCGACGTAGTGGACGGATACGCCGCGTTCAATAGCCACTCGTACACCTTCAACAGATCCGTTGCGGATAGCGTGGAGCAGTGTCTTGAGCAATGCCATTTGCACTAGTCGATTCACCTGCGTGTTCGATTGCCAGCTCTTCTTCTTCACTCCCAAGGCTTTGAACGGCTTATTCGCTTTCTTCTTCTTCCCTGGTGCAGACGACGCCCTAGGCTGCTTACTTTTTTTCTCTTTCATCTGTTCCTTCGCTACGGCAGTCACAGCCTTTTCCTCCATGCCGCCCTCGCTACTCGTCACGTCCGTCGCCATGGGTGTATCTCCAGTATACAAACTCCAAGTGATTTCAGTTGACCAGCAAAGCACATGCAAAATGAACCAAAGCGACGAGATGGCACCGATGCTCCTCACGTCTGCTGTAGAGCTCCACCGGAGCGTTAATAACACGAGTACGTCCCTTCCAGAGGGTGCAATCGACCTAGATCAAGAGAATTTATTAAAGCCACCGTCCGATGGCGAAATCTTTGACGATATCGTCGCTGCTGAAGAGATGCTGCGCCATCTCACGTGCTCTCGAGGCTATGGCATTGCTCGTCGACGGACAAGAGACTCGAAAGATCCAGAGAGTGGAGAAAGGAAGCTCCAGGCTATCACCTACACTTGTGATCGCGGTGGTGCTCCGAGCACAAGTGAGTCGAGCGAGAGCACGCGACGCCGGAAGCGTGCATCGTTAAAGTGCAATTGTCCTTTTCAGTTCACGCTCAAGCGGACGAGTGACAGTAAGTGGATCGTCCGAGTCGACAACGAGCACCACACGCATCCACCGTCTGATAGCTTCGTCCACCATCCTTCCATGCGGAAGCTAACGGAGAGCACGAAGCGCATCATTGAAGAGGACTTAGCCAACAAATTACCTCCGAGAGCTACGCTGAGCAAACTCCGACGAGCCGGCGTGCGTATCATGCGTGATGACATTCATAACTGCCGTCGTGCGTTGAAAAGAGGTCAGAAGGTCATTCGAGCGCCTGGTGAAGAGCGCGCTCGCGCCAAAGTACAGAAAACAGGTCACTTGGAGCCAGCGGTGGATTCACAAGAGTCACAGTCGGCGGAAGAAGTGTCGTTACGCGAGCAAGTAAGTGCATTACAAGCTCAAGTAGCTCGACAGAACGAACTTTTGGAGCAGGCTTTCAGTAAGATAGCAGAGCTAGAAGGCGCTCGTCAACCTCCAATGTCCTCTAGCATGTCAATGGAGACGTCATGAAAGCACAAGAGTCCTAATTGCTACTTATAAACAGACGTAGGCGTGATTTGGAAAGACAAGACGCACAATATGAGTGAACTGTACCTTGGTCAGTTGCAACATGTAGGGGAAAGCTTTTGATCTTTATAAGCGTCTAGATAGTTTTGAATATAGTCGCGAGTAGACTTTGGAAAGTTTCGACAGGAGACAAGTTTAGCGTCGGTATCTTCCAGATTACTTATGACATGGAAACTTTTGCCAATACATACTATCGAGTTATGCTCTTTACGCTTCATTTCTCGATCGTCCATGTCCGTACCAGAAGTCATGAGCGAAGGCATGTCTCCACAAGACCGCTTTGAAATCGTATGTGGACCAGCAGAATTGGAGCCTAAACTCGTAGCCGAAATCACCGGTGTCGAACATGAAAGCACCCACACGTCATATGTCATCCAAGTTGCTATGGCCGAGGCAGAAGTCCAGTGGGTCGTCAAACGCCGTTTCTCCGAATTCCGAGCTCTGTGCACGATGCTAAAAGCGTTCTTTACCAAATGTGCCCATATCGACTGCTTCGTCTGCCACCGCTATGCTCAATCGCTTCGTCAGTATCGACTGCCGCATCGACACTGGTTCTATCGAAACCCAAGTGACCTTTGTCAGGACCGAAGAAGCCACTTGACGCAGCTTGTGAATATATTTTGCACACATACATTTTCAGGCATACCACGACGCAGCCAGTGCTGCTCCTTTCCTTTTAAAGTCGTTCGAGACTTTTTCTTTGAAAGCGCAGTGAGGCCGTCTCATCGGAGCTACAACCATTTACGCAGTATGCTCCAGCTAGAACGCTTTGCACCAGTATTTGACATGAACGGATACTATATCGAATATCGGCAGGGAAGAGGAACGCTGACTGTCGTGTGCAAGAAGAAGAGTGCTTCCTTTGGTCGAGCGGCGGTAGCTCAGTTCAATACGAGTCGACGGAGGAAGCTGCATCCGCTCCGGTCCAAGTCGACTCGAAACAATGAACAAGTAGACATGCCGATGCTGGACTTTGACGATCTGTGGTGGGAATGTCCGATCTTATCGCCTGGTGCCTAATCTGCTTGGTGAAGGCTCAACACTATGGATCAATTGATAAATGTTCATTTACGACGTACAAGCATGCTTTCGTGTCGGCTTTAATCGCTTCTAGTAAATATGATAACGCATACAGTTGCAACACGGTAGCTTTTTTCTTGTAGTAGCTTTAAAAGTCGAGGCTGTGTTCGTTGGTCAGACAGTTGGATGGTAAGCAAGAAACACCAAGCACTATGAACACAAGCATGCAAACACTATCGTAGGAATAAACGCCTGAGTGTTTGGCAGTCCGTCCTAGGCCTACGTCGCTATTTACCTTTCCTTTCCTTTTCACGTGTATCGTCCGTTCCTCTGTCATGCTTTGGCGGGAATATTGTCGAGCGTATCATCGGAAGCCCTTCAGGTTGAAGCTGCATTCGATTTACTTGCACCATTGAGCTCTTCGCCATTTCAGTGGGACGGAGTACAGTGCGAGTCACAAATGCCACCCAATTACTTCGTCCACCACTGTACTACGCCAGTTCCGAAAT
>JAADVB010000102.1:0-59297 GCA_023334545.1 Salisapilia sapeloensis | reverse complement strand
GTGATCTCATGGTAACCTAGAACAAGTATCCATCAATAGACTTTTATTTCTCTTGAACTCCTTGTATTGGCTTTTCACTACTAGTCTATACATACTCGTCTATTATCTACTAAGATTCGATTTACCTGCATGGATGAACTTCATAAACGAAAGGCAATGGTACATGCGAATATCTGGATGTGCTCTATTACTTTGTTACAGACAGTCTACCACACGCAATAATTACCTTGGCGGACACGACGGACGCGGACCGACGGTTTCGCCTTTGATCATCAAATCACATCGCTGACCGCTACATCATCATTAGGCAATCGATTCATAGAGCTCGGAACATGCCCAGAACCTCCGACCGTCGCTTCCGCCTCTCTGCTGTCCATACTCGGCGCGCTTGGTGAGCACATTCGCAGCATCTTGCCTAAGTTTTGGCTGGAAGGGACCTTGGGATCTAAGCCCGACTCTTTGGCAATGCGTTTGTTTCACTCTGGCAGCACTTTGCCATCCGCACGTCTCGACTGATTGTCAGCATCAATTAGTTAGTGAGATGAAAGCGTGCGACTGGTCCGCAGTTTACGTTGTACTTACCTTGGTATCGTGCTTCTTGACGAGCGTCAATGCGTTCGATAGCGACAGCAAGTCATCCTCATCGCATGAATCGGATGCTGAATCTGCCCTGAAAGTCACGATCGTTCTTGGTGTCTTTTTCGCCATCCTAATACTCGGTATATGCGCAGCAGCGTACACGATGGTATCGAACTATATCACGTGCTGTCCCTCTGAACACCATCGACCTGGCAGCGAGTTCGTGCGATCCAATGGCGCCTTCCGACAGGACTTACTGGACGACGAAGAGATGATGCGCCTGTGGACATGTGGGAACTGCGACTTTGCAAACTATGAGCAGAAGACACACTGTACTTTATGCGGACATGAACGACTGAACCGCGCGACGATCTTGCCGCCTGCGGGGTTCAATAGTCCGAAAGAAACAGATCCAAACGTTCTGGCTGGTTCGTACGATACGACAGCGACGATTGAGTCCGCCTTTCCCTCATGGCGGAGTATGCCACAGTCTCCACCGCCAGAGCAAGGTCCAACGTCCTCTCCTTTTTTCATCCCAGACGCAGATGCAGGTAGTGCTTCGACGCCGATATCCATCTTGGAGCACCACGAGCAGTCAAATCGACATGAGTGGCGACCTGCGCTGCAGGCGGATAAGTCAATCGTCTGGTCATGGCACATGCCAAGCTTTGATGTCGAGACCAAGTCTTCTATGTTGACACCCGCCACAGCCTTTGTTAGTCGAGTGCACACTTCCTCTCATAATCCTTTCGGCTTAATGACGGTCGGACCTGCGCTTCAGACACCAGTGTATGTTCCAACCCGGAAGGATCATCCTAGTGCACTTGCCATCGACTCGTTGGCGATTGAATCTATCCGAGGACTTTCGTTTCCACAGAAACATCGTTGGTTCATGCAAGAAACTTCGTCCGTATTGCATTCGAGATGGGAAAGCACTGCTCTATCAAGCGCCGGAAGAGACTTTATACGAGTGGATAGAAACAATATTGTCGGGACGACTATGAACCAAATATCAAGTCTGACTAAGACGCAACTGCAGAACCCACTTCGTGTACGGTTTGCCAATGAACCTGGTATCGACGCTGGTGGGATCGTACGAGAGTGGTTCGACCTGGCGGTCATGAGCTTCCTAGATCCGACTACAGGGCTGTTTACACCTATCAATACTTCAGACGATGGTCTTCGCTACGATATCAACCCGAGTGCTTGCATTGGAGTCCAAGACCATTTACCATATTATCGTGCATTCGGTCGGTTGATTGGCAAGGCGCTTTTGGAAGGACAGCTCGTGCCCGTGCCACTCACCGATGCACTGTACAAGCACATCCTTAGCGCTCCACTGTCATTCAGCGACGTGATGGCTTCTGATCATAAGCTAGGACACAGCCTCGAGCTCTTGTGGTCGATGCCACTTGCAGAAAATGACGATGAAGATGATCCTTATGCACTCGACTTTTCCGTCTACGAGACAGCGCATGGGATCGTGGATCTAAAGCCCAATGGACGACATGAAGCTGTGACTGAAACAAACAAGCGAGAATACATACGGCTCTTTGTCCAGTGGCAGTTGGCCGATAAGACTAGAAAAGAGATAGCTGCGCTCGTGAGTGGTGTCTACGATGTACTTCCGATGCACATGTTAGCTCCGTTTGATCATCAGGAACTACGACTACTCCTAAGTGGCACACCAGTGCTGGATGTAAGCGACTGGGAGAAGCATACGTTGGTTACTGGTCGCAAGTCGCGCCAGTCCAAGTTGCTCCGATGGTTCTGGAGGACGTTGGAGAACATGACACAGGAGCAGCAGTCGCTCATCCTTCGCTTTGCCACTGGTTCAGGTCGAGTGCCTGTCCAAGGATTCAAAGCTCTGACCACGAGTGAAGGACGACTGTGTCCCTTTACGATCAACTGTCTACCAAAGAGCGAGTGCGAGTACTTGAGAGCGTATACGTGCTTTAACCGTTTGGATCTACCAGTGTACAAGAGTGAGAAGGAAGTAGCAGAGGCACTGGATCTACTAACACAGACGGACGTGTGTGGATTTTCCATCCAGTAGATAGACAAGAGTATATAATGCATGTAAGGTGGAGCGTAGACTGCTTTGACCGTCCAATGGACGAAGGAAAATGGATTGATACACTTATTTGGTTACACGTGCCATCCTGGTGATTGACGTTTACCACTCCATATGTCTTAGATATCCAAAGCAGCAGGGCCCATGGGTAAAATGACGTCGACCTGCTGCTGGGAGATACCAGCATCTAGCATCTTCTTCCGTGCCAACGCAGTCTCACATACCTTGCTAATACGCTTGGTCTTCATCTCTTCCAGCAAAATGTCTCGTCGTAACTCGAACAGCGCTTGCTCGTGCTCCTCCTTGACTTTCTTCTCGTCATATTCCATTGGAATATCGCTCAGTGGCATCGTTTTCTCTGCCACAGTCTCCGGCTTTGCTGGTTTCACGATCGTCGCAGGAGTCTCCTTGGCTTTCGTCTTCTTCTTCTTCTTGCTACCATTCATCGTCTTGTCGGATTCCGTTCGAGCCTTCTTCTTCGACTCCTTGGACGCTGATGGAGTTAGGAATGAGTGCTCTTCTTCCTTCGTGGTCGCTGGGACGCCGGCAAAGTCAAAGTCGTTTTCACTACCTAAAGCAGCTACCTCTTCAATGCTTTTCTTCCTCTTCGTCTTTGCCTTTGGTTTCGTTTCCACCTTTTTCTTCTCGAGCACACTAACGTCTTTAGTACCCGATGCAGCCTTCTTTACACTACTCTTCTTTTTCTTTGACTTTGCCTTTCCATTCGTTTGCACTGGTTCGCTTTCGAGCATATCAGCATCTTCACTACCTGCATCCTCCTCTTCTTCCATATCGACCGACTTGTTCAGCTTTTCATTCTCTAAAACGTCGGATCCGAAGACATTTCGAAGTTCCAGGAAGTGCGGATACTGCTTCTGTACGCTTTTCACGATTTCGTCGTCCGCCGTGCCATCCGTGATGGCATCCAGCATACCAGCTTCCTGCAGCCACGCCTCTGCAGCCTTGTACTGCTTCTCGAGAAAATTCACTCGATGCTTTACACTAGCATTCGATCGGTACGTGATCTGGTGGTAGTGCAGAGCGGCCTGAATTTCCTTGATCAGGTCCTTTTTTGTCAACGCCTGCCTCCATTTCGCAGCATTCCCCGGTGATCGCAGCCATTCAACGACGACTTGGGATGAAGAAGGCATACCTTCTTCTGCTGCATCTTTGTGCCAATTCTTCCGACTACGAGCCTCGACGGACGAGTCGTTAGCGATATCGCTCTTCTTTTTCCCCATTTGATGCGCTTTGTGGTGTCGACGGATCGAATTCACTTGACTTTAGTATGACCAGATCGGAATTGTGTTCCGAGGGAAGACGTATGAGCAGCCACGACGAGTATCATCGCGTTGCTGTCGAACAAGTCGCTCGGACTATTGATGAAAAGTGCCAGGTGCAATAGTTGTTTGGTAGGAAGTAGGAGAGTAGGATGGAGTACTGACTTGAGTATGATCGGAATGGATTTCGGGATGTAGCTACTGGGCAAAGTACTCGAGACGTCTCGAGCCAAGTTTGATGAGATACATCAAGCTGCAGATGAAATTGTGTTCCAGCAACTGCCGGTAGGAGATGTGTAGCTTGTGCTGTGTGGACAGGTCTGACGAGCGTTTTGTGGGCTCTGTAGCTCATCGAGTCGATGAATAACGTCTTCGAGCAGCTTCAAGAGGTGCCAGTCGATGCATCCATGAAGGATGCAGACGCTCACAAGACACTATACGACTTTGTTGATGCGGAATCGGTGCATTCTCTACAGCAAGATGCTCGACAACGAGCGAGAGAGTATAGACTTGATTATTCTTCTTTCTCTTGGAAACTTGTAATTCATGCGAATGTGTGTAGAGTGAATGAGCTCTTGAACGAGCATCAGCATGCTCTCAGTCGTATTCGAGCGATCTATAACTACTTTTGCTCCTTTCGAAAGGAGCACAGCCAACTCTTAGCTACTTTGGATGACGACACGCAAACGTACCTGTCTAATAGCGTGTTCTCCGACAAAAGTACTAAGCGATGTGGGTGATACTGATAGTGAACTGGACGCGAAGGAAGCAGAGAACCTCTACCATGAAGCTGTACAACTTTATACAATCAAGTAACACTACGCAGTGTGACGATGATTGACCTAGTTAACGTATATGGTGTCTTTGGTGACGATAGGTGAGCTTCTTTGTCGACATGGAGCAGTGTGATGAATACCTCTTGGGATACTTTACCAAGATTAATCAAGTCTTTTCAAAGTATGCCTCTATCCATTTATCTATATACAAGTAGATTAAAATGGGATGGTAGCTATGAGCCTGTATTCACGGAAGCCGAGACACTGCTGGAAGACCTGCGCAATTTAAATGAATTCTACCATCAGTTCCTCACGTCGTACAAGGAACTCGCGCGTGAGAATGAACGACGACGTCAGTACCAACTGCGAATGAAGCAAATGGTACGTCTCGCGCGTCTTTCATTGCTATCGATACCATCTTAGGAGGTATTCTATACTAGGTGGAAGAGATGGAGAGGAAGTTGTGGAAGATGGAGACGGAGGAGACTGCTGCTCGTACCAACTTTATCCAGTCCCATGCACCTTTCCTACCAGCTACCTTATGTCCAAGCGTTCAAGTACATATTTCCTCCTTGTATCATCTCGATGAGGCTCTGACATTGTTCCTGATGGCGTGTAGGACTTGCCTGACCACCACTCTATCCATCGTCAAGAGCGTCAAGGACTGAATACGGAAGTGGAAAAGGAAGAAGCTTGATGGGCACGAGGACCTGATGACAATCGTGGAGAGGATGGCGAAGAGAATAAAACAAATGGGATTAGAACTTTGATTGGGAGCAAGAGCGTCTATGATCTCGTTCTACATCCATCGACATCATCTATTTCTTGTTGTTCTTGCGCTTCGAAGGCGGGTTGACATTCGTCGACACATCCACATTCTGCTTGGCACTCGCAACAGCGGCTTCGAAGGGAGATACAGGTCCTACTCTTTCACCCGAGATCCGCTTCGTCTGTGGTGCCGTCGGGATACCAAGTCCACGCTTGATGAACGGGACACGGAACGCTCCTGTCTGGAGGAGAGTGAAGAAGTTGGACGTGACCCAGTAGACGAAGAGACCCTATTACAAGCGTGAGTGGAGGAAAGACGAGTTTCGATCGAAAGACGTACAGATTCAAAGTTCATCGTGACTGGGATGATGATCAGGGCCATACCACGCATCATCATCTTAAACTTGGCCTTGTTTTCTGCCGGCAGAACGTCATCACCGAGCTGTAGAATACTGTGAGATCAAGACGTTGGATGGGGTATGGAGTGGTGTGTACCTCGAGCGATGCGAGCATGAGGGAGGAGGAGATGATGGGGAGAGCCATGTACGGGTCTGCCTCGCACAGGTTGGGGAACCACAAGGCACCTTCCGTCTTGTACTCTGGAGCGTACTTTGGCAGCTCTCGGATACCCCAGAAGAAGCCGAGGAAGACTGGAAGCTACGGACGACTGTGAGACGAATGTGTGGGAGAGTGGGATGGACAATAGTACCTGACTTAAAGGTCCGAGGAATCCACGGATAGGATTGACGTCGTGCTTTTTCATGAGCGCTCTGTGCTTTTCGCGGAACCCCTTTAGCGATTCAGGGTCTTTCGGCGAGTTCGACATCTCTTCCTGCAGCTTCTCCATCTCTGGCTGCATTGCTTTCATCTTGGCGGTGTTTTTCATCTGTAAGCATGAATGGATTGTGAGTACGAGTTGTTTAAATCGTAGTTGGAGTGTGTACGGACCGACTTGATGGTGATCGGAAGGATGAGCGTACGGGCGAAGACGGTACTGGCGATGATGGTGGCCCACCACGGCATGCCGGTGGTCGAGTGCACCATGTCGAGGGTACGGATCGCCGTGTTGGTCAAGTTGTAGCCTAGAATAGTAGCAATAGGCGTCAATTACGAGAGAGTTGAGAGAGGAAGGGTTGGAACGTACTCAGATCGGAGATGCTGGCGTAGTCGACGGATCCTAATAAGACACAGCATACAGTGTGAGTGTACTTTGAAGTGTTAGCTAGAGCTGTTTGGATCCTACCGGCAGCATCAGTAGCTTGCTGGACGGCATCGGCAGTCGAGTCCGGCGTCGAGTCTTCGCCACGACCAAAGAATCTGCAGACGTACCACCCGCATGAGTTCCTTTATACGCACTTATGATGAGTAGGAGGATAAATTACCCCATCATTGGCGACGAGGACGAAATGGATCGAGCTGCAAACGGAGCTTGCTGGCTCATGCCCAGTCTAGACGACGTCGCTGGCTGCATGCGCATGCTACATGACCAATAGACATATCTACATATCAGCCAATTGTCTCGTATATAACTATAACAACTTGAGATTATACCTAACAGAAGACATTCGCATGCGATTTGCAGCAGTAGAGCGCATTCGTACTAACGTAGACGCCATGATCGAGTAGATGCGGTAGCGTACCGAGTATGCCAAAGAGCTGCTTTTGATGGGCCAGGATGAGCAAGGTTATTATCCAATCCAAAGTGCTCTTTTCGAGATTCTCACGTGGTTATTGGCTATAAATATGGAAGTGGACACCTGGATGAGTAGCAAGGTGATGGATTGAAAAGGTACTTGTTACTTGGAGGAAGCAAAGTCCAATGCTAGTTGTCTAGAGCGAGTCACTGCATCAGCTACACCTACGCCATGGAAACTGTTTCCACCAAGCTGAAGTCCTTTTGGCAATGCTTTCTCGATCTCTTCCAGCGTATCGGCAAAGTTCACATGGTACTGAGGAATGCACTTGGAGAGGACCATGGACCGGATAAAGTCCGGTTTGTCTTTGATACCGAGATGGCGGCGGATTGCATCCATTGCAATCTCTTCAATTTCTTCATTCGACATGGATTCGACTTCTGGGTGATGAGCGCCACCGCACATGACACTCATGCGCGTCTGTCCTGGCACGACGTTCTGCGATGGGAAGGTATTAGAGTCAAAGACGACGCCTAGTACTCGTTCGTTCTCACACGTTGGAACGAGGTATCCAAAGCCATCGGATCGTAGCTGAGGTGAGTTGAAACCGACGTGGACCATGGCCATCGGGACGAACTGGATGCGATGTAGAGCTTCTGCTAGCTGCGGATACGTGTCTTCCACTGCAGATGCGAGGTGGTTTGCCGGGAGAGTGGAAAAAATATGGGATGCAGGAATCGTTTCAGTCGTGTCTTTCATGCCGTTCGAAACGTGGACAGCGAAAGCGTTATCGCCGTCACCTTCGATCCGACTGACATGAGAACTGACATCTAAACTAGACAGAGCATCGTCCTGTGCAGAGAATTATTATAAGATGGCATACGCTAGGATGTCATGGTCAAATGTACCTGAATGCTGGTGGCTAAGGCGTCGATGAGCGTGTGCATGCCCTTTCGGAAGCTGACACTCACAGATTTTTCATGCTTTCGAATGAAATCGCTTTTGACAGATCCGTCCATCAATTTCTCGTCACTCTTTTTCTTGAACGGTGTGAAGGCAGCACGTACAAGAGATCCGTACTCTTGCTCCATCTTTGACATCATAGGGAAGCAGGCATGGATGGACAGATTGCGAATGTTGCCACCAAAGATGCCGGACGCCATCGGATCCAGCAGACGGTCCGCCAAGACAGGACCTAGGCGACGAGATGCAAAGTCATAGATCGACTCGTCCTTAGTCTATATAAACACAAGTTAGAATGGAATCGCTTTGATGTTATTCTACGTGCGCATACGGTTGCTCGAGGTACCACCAGATCACGTAGACCTGCCTTGAAAGCTTGTGGTGCGAGTGGCCACTTGATAAACTCCGGAATAGAGTCCGGAAGTTTCTACATGCGTTATCTTAGTCGTGAGACGCGGCAATCACATGATACGTGGGATAGCGTACCTCGACTTTTCCGTTACGAAGGATGTATCTTGCAGAGGCTTGTGGATCCACAGCAAGCATCTCCTCTTGCAATCCTAACTCTTCGACGAGATGTAGCATCTCGGTGCCATTCCGAGAAGGTCGAAAGCCTCTCGGCCCTTCCTCGAACAAGAACTGGTCCTTGTGCGCCGTTTTCACCCATCCACCAACGTCTGCATTCGCTTCTAGCACTCGCACGCCACAAGAAGCACCAGCTCGCCTTAGGAAATGCGCGAGACTGAGTCCAGAGATACCTCCACCGAGTACGAGCGCCTGTGTCATCTTCGTGTCGAGGAGGTTGAAATGCTAGATAAAGACTTTTGAGGAAGCAAAACGATCGTACACTTTGCGATCGGGACCGAGTAAGTCGGTATTCCGGTAGGTAGACAGCGCGTCGGAGGCGAAATTAAGCTACTGGAACGTTGTGGAAGAGCATAAGGAGTGGGGATGAACGAAAGACCGAAGAGTGCAGCTGGAAGTCATAAAGCGAATGCAACGGTTTCAAATTATGCTCGAAAGCGAGGACGGGTCGAAAGTGCCGACGGGCAGTTTGGACGGACTGTTTATTATGCATCACATGGTCGTGTGTCTAGAAAGAGAGCTGATTCCTTGCCGGGTCGATTGCCATCGGTATATTTTGTCTCCTTTTGATATGGTAGTAGCATTGATGTGAATGTTGTGCGTTTCCAGATGAAGCAGGAGGACACTGATATTGTCTACTTTGACGATGTGAATCCACGGGAACTCCGACTCGCCGAAGTCCGGATGTGGCATTGCCCATGGATGAACCAAAGCTTTTCAGCGGTTCATACCATTAAGAAAGCGACGACAGAGATCGAGCGTAGGAATAATGCCCAGGACGTTTACAGGCAGACCAAGGATGATGTGGAAACGGACGTTGAAAGTGAGTTGCTACAAACTGCGAAAGACTTGTCTCTAGAGGAGAAGATTCCTTCTTCTCGATCTAGCAACAGCGCAGTGTCCAAATCATACAAACCGCCTTCGACGTCCTCTTCCAAACGTCCGAAGCTTCATTTGCAGCTAGATGACATGCCCACATCGCAGCAAGCTGAGGCCAGAGCTCAGCGAGCTGCTAACCATCTCATAGCAAAGCGAGACGCTGTGGAAAAGGCTTTACAACAAGGTGAGGCTATCGATGGAGATGGGACGAACGCCACGCAGAAAGCGATGATGGCCATGAGGATCTGTAGCTTTGGTGAAGGCTCCGACCCTGGGTCTCCATCAGGTAGGTCTAGATTCGTAGTGAACAGAGCAGAGGAAAGAAATTTATATGACTGGTGCATTGTGTGTAGATGCCAATAGGCCGAGTATGGGGAGTGCATACTCGCCCAATAGAGGTAGGTTGACTACAAAGACCGTGGCTGTGTCGGAAGGCGGCATCTCGTCACCAGATATGACAGAGCTCCATCTACAAGAAAAGTTGGAACGCGTGACGGAGATCGGACGTGGCTCTTCCGGCGTCGTCTACAAAGCCATCCATGTACCTAGTTTAAAGGTGGTTGCCATCAAGGTACGCCCACGTCTCCATACTTGTTATTGTACCTTCAAGAGATAGACATACTGGAACATTGGACATGTAGGATGTACCTGTATATGGCAAAGGACAGCGACGGCAGATGGTGAGAGAGCTCCATGCGTTGTACACGAACCTGTCTCCGATCGTTGATAACGATGCGAGCTTTAATTGGGGAAAAAGGTCTGGTGGAAAAGTAGTAGCACGACCCAAGTACGTCTGTTCTCTTGACTAGTTGATGCTATTAATGTCTAATCGACACCTCAGGCCATGTCCGTACGTAGTCTCCTTCTACGACGCATTTGTAGACCGCGCCAAGAGCAGCATCTGCCTTGTGATGGAGTATATGAACGCAGGGTCGTTGCAGGATATGGTAACACGCGGTGGCTGTCAGAACGAGAAGATCATTGCTCGAATGGCAGTGGGGATGCTCCAGGGCTTGGCACATATTCACGATAAGAATATGATCCATCGAGATATTAAGCCTCACAACGTCCTCACGAATCGTCAAGGGGAGATCAAGATCTCGGACTTTGGCCTCGCGCGAACGTTGAGTGAGAAGACGACCAAGCCTCGTAGTTTCGTCGGGACGTTGATGTACATGGCTCCGGAACGGATTGCAGGTGGAGAGTACTCATATGCTGCGGACATTTGGTCATGTGGACTTGTCCTCATCTGCGTCGCGCTTGGCAAGTACCCACTACCGACGGATGAAGGTTTCTTTGGGCTCGTAGACTCGGTATGTTTGTGCTGGCATAAAGGTGGAGTTTCTTTATCGAATGGCTGTAGGTGGAAAACGAAAGACGGTTGGAACTACCGGAAGACCATTTCTCACAAGACTGTCGAGCGTTCATTGCTCAGGTACAGTAGGAAAGACATGGAGAGGAGTAGAGTGTTTGGTAATGGTTTGATTTATAGTGTGTGCGGATTAGTCCAGAGGACAGACCGTCCGCAAAGATGTTGCTGCAGCATCCTTTCATCCACAAGTATACAGAGGAAGAGACGTTGCATGAGGTATACATGATAGCTACAGAAGTAGTGCATAAGATATGAATGCTTTGGTGTAGTGGGTATGCTTTACGCAAGAGATGAATGCGTGTGAAGACCGGGTGGAAGAGATGCGGAGCTTGGCAGATGCCGTCCACCGCCACTTGTATGACCGATCTCTAGCACTGCCGTCTCATCCACAGTCCGAACTGGACATGACGACATCTCGAACGCCTTCGCACCTCCGTCCTACTGACGTAACGATTGAACCTGTGCAGATGAGGTATAGCGGACTACTGTAGTCGTCCATGGTCGTATGGTAACCTAGTCTATTCGAATCTAGTCTGCAGCTTGGCTTGGCAAAGTACCTGGGATTACCACCGATGCTCGTCTATGAAGAGTTTGAAGCGGTAGGAGGAGGAGCTACCTTATTAGACCTCCATTTGTATTTACAGTGTCATTTATAGAAAAGATGCTTGTACACGGACAAGCTGTATGAAGAGCTCAACTACTCTCCGATGAGCTGGACGCCACCAGTTAGTGCTAAACGGCGGCCACAACATTTCTCGAATGAAGAAAGCCCACGAAGCAATGAAGCGCTCGAGTCGCCATCGCTATGGCGAAGGCTGCGTAATAACGTTAGCAAGATAAAGGAGAAGCATCGGCAGAAGCGAGAACGAGGGAAGAATGAAAAGCGATAGCCTAGCAACTAGTAGAAATAGACGTACAATGCACTTGATTCCTTGTTTTCAGTCTCTTCTGCAGGTTTAAACACAGTACTAGGCATGCGTATTGGATTGTGTGGGGAAGGAGCTAACTGGTGTGTTGGTTTGGTACTTGGTTCTCCTTTGTGCTCGCATCCTTCGTTTAGAAGATGTTAAATGGGGCTATGAAAGGATGGAATCGAGGACGTACTTGAGTCGGTTGGATCTCAGCTGCTTGAAGACAAGGAGCTGTGTAGAGTTCCAGTCCTTTAGCGAACATGAATGCTTGGGAGCGTGCGATTTCACCGAGTACTTGCTACGAGTATATGCTTTATCAGCGGAACGTTGTGTTATCAGTAGGGCGTGTACGACCTTACCTTCATCTTTGCCGTCCGAAAGTACTCAAATTCCTTCATGTGGTAGTCAAGAAGCGCATTTACATTCTCCACGCGACGTTTTTGATCTGACAACATACGCAGCTTCTTCTCCTTGGCTTTGGCAGTCCCTCCCTAATTAACTTTCATTAGGCTTTGGATGTTGTTTGTCCTAGAAGTATGGCTTACAGCATATCCGTCATACTCCTGCTGTAGTGTGCTTTCGATCTTTAACGCCTTGTCCCGGTCTTCTAGTAATTTCTGCAGTAGATCATGTGAATCGTATCTTTGCATGTATCATGTTAAAGCATACTTTAATGGGAATAATGCCCCAATCTTGGATATGGGCAATCGCCTGCAGCACTTCCTTGTCCGGTCGTTCAAGTAGCACCTTTTCCGTGTCACTTGCAAGCTTTTCACTTGCAATTCCCAAGCTACTAAATCCAATCGACGTAGATTCCCATTCTTCTTGTGCTCCGAGCTCTTGACAGCGCCTTCCAAATTGCTCGTAAAATTTCTTCTGCTCTTGTCGCATATGCAGGAGCTGTGTCATGGACTCTTCCAGCGCCTTTCCATTGCGCTCCATGAGCTGGAGCTGGGATTGGAGCTGTCTGCCTCGTTCGTCCATACTTCCAGTATGCGTCGTCTCAAGATCCACTTGATGGCATTCTATAGTTTTTCGGACACAACCAGAAACAGTATTGGAACAGAGGCGAGTAGAGTGGTCGACTAGGCCTCTCCAGAAGTAGCGAGGGAAGATGCGTATTATGATCAAAGGAGGCGTGTGGAAGAACACGGAGGATGAGATCCTCAAGGCTGCCGTCATGAAGTACGGCATGAACTCGTGGGACCGTGTCGCCTCGCTCTTGTCTCGCAAGTCGGCCAAACAGTGTAAGGCTCGATGGTACGAGTGGTTAGATCCGTCGATTAAAAAGACGGAATGGAGTCGAGAAGAAGAGGAAAAGCTGCTTCACTTGGCCAAGTTGATGCCGTCTCAATGGCGTACCATTGCGCCCATGGTCGGACGTACAGCCGGCCAATGCATGGAGCACTATGAGCGTCTATTGGACGCAGCACAGAGTGAACAGCAAGGTGAGTCTGGAGAAGCTGGTGCAGATGACCCTCGACGTCTTCGTCCGGGTGAGATTGATCCGAATCCCGAGACGAAACCAGCACGTCCAGATCCGGTCGACATGGATGAAGACGAGAAGGAAATGTTGTCGGAAGCTCGTGCTCGTCTAGCCAACACAAAAGGTAAGAAGGCAAAACGTAAAGCTCGAGAGAAGCAGTTGGAAGAAGCAAAACGGTTGGCGTCGCTCCAGAAGAAACGAGAGCTCAAGGCAGCAGGTATCAACAGCAGCAGTGGTCCTCATCCGAACAAACGACGCAAGTTTATCGACTATGCAAATGAAATTCCTTTCCAAAAGGATGCTCCAGCAGGCTTTTACGACGTGCGAGACGAAGAAGAGCAGTCTGCAGCTGCGAAATTAAGTGTGAAGGATGCCGCTCAGCAATTGAATCGTGTCGAGAACCAACGTCGTGATGCGCAGGAGAAGAAGCTGCGTCAACAGGACGAGAAGCGACAGAAGAGTATGATGAAGTCGAACTTACCAGAGGCACTGTCGAAAGTGAATGAGCGGAACGATCCGCTGCAGGACGTGAAGCGAACGTCCTTGGAGCTTCCTGCACCTGTCGTGTCAGAGCAAGAGCTGTCGGATCTAGCCAAGCTAGGCATGGGACCAGAGCAAGCTGCTGCATTGGCACAAGACGCAGATGGAGCAGGTGATCGGATGCTCACGGACGGTCGAACGCCGTTGCGGACGCCATCGACGGCTGCACGAGGGAAAGCATCTCAGCGGTCGATGCAGGACGCTATTCGACAGGAAGCTGCGAACTTGGCTGCGTCTGCGAGAGAGACAACGCCGTTGCTGGGAGGTGACAATGTGGAGCTGCAGGAAGGAACTGGGTACGAAGGTGTGACGCCATCTCGTACGCCGGTGACGCGAGCGAGTAATGTGGAGAAGACTCCTCTTTCGTCTACGCGCACTCCGTTGCGTGATGAACTAGGTATTAACACAGGGAATGAAGAATCTACTGCCTTGGTGGATAAAAAGCAAGAGAAGATACGTGTTAAACGTCAGCGGAGTGAGCTCGAGAAGGCGTTTGACGATCTGCCAGAACCTCAATACGACTATGGCGTCCAAGTTCCAGAAAAGGAAGAAGAGGAAGAGCAGGAGGTGCAGTTGGAGGAAGATGCAGCGGACAGAGAAGCGCGGATGGAACGCCAGAAGGAGTTGGAGCGACTGAAAGCGTTTAAACGACAGTCGCAAGCGATTCAGAAGGAACTGCCTCGTCCGTCCAAGGTACAGAAGGAATTAGTGGATGGGGGTCTGTCAGTCGTTTCGGACGAGATGTACAAGCTGATCGAGTACGACATTGCCAAGCATCCGATGGAGACAGGGAAGAAGAGTAAGAAGCGAAAGAAGAGCAAGGCAGCACCGTCTCTCGAGGCATTTGATGACGATGCGATGGAGAAGGCGAGGAACATGGTGCGTCTCGAGGCAAGTCTCCATTCAGACGGGGATATGTGGTCGTCCCTGGACAAAGAGGCAATGAATAACACATGGAGTTCTCTCCAGTCCAAGCAACTTTGTCGTGCTGAAGGCGAGGACTTGCAGTTTGCCTTTGCAGATAACTCGACGGATCGTATTCGAGCGATGAAAGCAGAGTTTGATGAACTCAAGCAGACGCAGGAGACGCTGAAGAAACGCGTGAAGAAGTTTTCCAGTAAGATACAGATCCTGCATGGAGGCTACAGCAAACGTGCTGAGCAAAGCCACTCGAGTCTGAATACGATGGCAGTGCAGCTTCAGGACGCACTGATTGAACGCTCGTGCTTTGCGTCTTTGTCAGAGATGGAGGCCAAGGCACTGCAGTCGCGCATATCGCAGCTGGCGTCTGATGTGAATATCCAACAGGCTGTCGAGGCCAAGCTACAGAAGGACTACGCGGCGCTTGTCGACAGGAAATAAATCTCATTTGCTTTGCTACATACGCTTGTACTTGAAGTTTTAGTCGATGACTACAGTGTTGATGTTGGTGGATGCATCTATCTTGTCCACACGGAGGTTGCCTGCAGCGTACTTGCGACGCATCAATGTGACCACCGTCTTGAGCTGTCGAGGACGTAGTGATTGTTAGTAGTGGTATGGGTGGCTGATGTATATATAAGTACCTCGTGCCACTTGAGCGCCATCATGGACCTGTGGGCCTTGACAAAGGTGTCGAGCTTGTCGAGGAGAGGCTTGACCATCTGAGGCTTCACTTGGTTCAGATAGAGCTCTAGCGCGTGGTCCATGAACGCCACTTTATGTCCGATTTCACCAAACGGAATGTGCGTCTTCTTCACAGTCGAGCTATTCCGACCGTACGTTTCCTCCAGATCATCTACCATTCGGACAATGATATCGAGTACAAGCTTACTGGATGGCGGGAAACGCATCGCATTCACTTGCTTCTGTATGCACATGCTCTCACTACTTGCTGTGGTTTATTACTGGATAAGCAGGACGTACCCTGTCGTCAGCTGCCTGGTCGATGCGGTGCTGGAGGACGTAGACTGCTAGGGCCGTGACGAGTTCAGCACCACGCGGTGTGCACGGTAGTCGACGAGCGACAGCTAGCCATCCTGTCGTTGTGCTAAACATACCTTCCTTTGCGCCAGCGATCTTTAGCACAAGCGACGGCGCATAGTCTTTTCTCCATTCTCTCCTAGGGAAGGCTTCGAGCAGCTCTTCAATGCAGCGTGAAGCGAGGTTGACGATCTGCTTGCCTAGATGGTTCTCAAACTGCATGCGGAGGAAGAAGATGGTGTACTGATGTGCATCATATCCGCTCAGATGCAGTGATCTAGGTCGTACATGTTAGCTGTAGGCAGAGAAGAGGGAGAGGGAATACGTACTTGGTACGGAGACAAGCTATCAGGTAGGACAGCACAAAGATCATGTTTGTCTTTGGGAACGCAACGTCTTCTCCACTTGGAGGTGCAGGAGCTTCCGACATGATCTTGCTCTTCATAGCCATGCTGCGCTTGCTGTCGTTGAATCCGTACTGACGGAAGATTGAGAGAAAGTCTATAAATGCAGGCTCCCATTCCATGCCGAAGAGCGCCGAGTCATCAAAGAGTGAACTTAAGTCTCCGATGGGTAAAGACGTCTGTGCTGTCGGGAGACCCATTGCTACTTCCTATTACCGCTCATCGTCATCATCTATTGCTGCGGGCAGAGAAAAGAAACGTACGAATGGTGCTTTGTTGACTGTCTGCATGGAAGACTGGAGGGAGATGAAGAGAATGTAGAAACACCCGGCGACGACGTCCGTGCTGGAATGTTTCGACACTAGACGCAAAATTTAATATACTATTCGTTTTACATGCAAGACAAAGGCATACTAGTCGTGAATAACCACCTAGCGATCCTCGTTGGAAGGCGGACTACCCTCTTTGCAGCAAGTATGCTGTCTTGAGAGTCATTGACACATCCATTCGGACACTTTTGCAGCATTAGAAACTGGAGAAGGGCTTTACTCCATAGCAACTGCTTCAACTCCTCTTCATCCGTAGTTTGGAGGGCTTTGTACAGCATGCCAAGTGGTCCATTAAGCTCCGACGCAGTCGCTTTGAACGGAATGTAGGACAGCGGCTACTCCATTAACGATTCAATCCTGCAATTACTACCGAGGAAACTTCGAGATGATACCTCTGTCATCGGTGTGAAGACGAATCCGAAGGCCTCGGATATGCTTTCATCTTTTCTTTCAAAAAAGTGGCTGTCTGCGTCCAGCGTTTCCAGATTACGATCCATGGCGTCAATCATGCTGCCCAAGGCAGTGCTTTGCGAACCTTTCTCGTCTCTATTTGTCTTCGCTGCAAGTCTCTCCTCCCTCTTGCTTTTATAGTACGCTTTTTTCTTCACATCCGCTTCGTGCTCTTCGACGAGCTCATCTAGCGTCATAATCCTCGCAACCTTCTTCCGTGGCGCTCGCTGCCTACACATCGTTAGCATGCTGCTGAAACTACTGAAATAGACTGAATACTTGTTCTTAGCTACTTCCTTCTGTGCATCGGCAAGCACTTTGTCTTCATCGTCCGACTCGGAAGTCGCTTTCCTCCGTCCTGCCTTCCTGCCCATCGTAGTCTTGCTTTTGTGGATCGACCACAAAAGTCTTCCCACCTAGGTCAAAATAACTGGTGAGCGACCCAGGTCGGGCCGGGTGACGCTCGACTTGATAGTGATCGTAAGCAAAGGATCCGAGCTTTCTACCAAGGCGAAGGGTGCAAAGGCGCTTCGTCTGCCCGTGCGATCCCGTTTTTTTAGAAGAAATCGAACTGGCCCACAGCTGGGCATTTGGCTAAAGTTAGTCTAAGTCGTTTCAGTGCTCGCTCTGGCGTCGATTCCTCAAGCACGGAGCATGGCGAGAGTTACTCCTCCAACGCAACAGCAAAATGGCTGGAGCATGAACTTTACTACTGGTGATCGATCGAAAAGTCTCGTAGAAAACGAAGTTATTTCAGCCATCGAGTATGACCGTTCCGGGGAGTTTCTAGCGACCGGGAACAAAGGAGGACAGATTAACGTGTATGCTGGCAAAGATTCGAGTCACTCGGTATATTTTATCTTTCTATCTCGCGTCCGAAAGGTTTTTGTATTCATGGACATTTCGTAGGATCCAACGTCCGATGCTCCCTACACGCTGTACAGTTCCTTTCAGAGCCACACGGCCGAGTTCGACTACCTCCGAAGTCTGGACATTGAAGAGAAGATCAATCAAATACGTTGGTGCCGACCGTCCAACAATGCACTCTACTTGATCTCTACCAACGATAAGACGGTGAAACTGTGGAAGGTCCATGAGCGGAGCGTGTGGGAAGTCACGCGGTACAACTCTCCAGGATCGACTGCCTCCATGGGAAGAGCAACACCTGTTAACATCAAGCTGCCTGAGTGGCATGTCCTCCAGCACGAACGTACATCGACTGCCAAAAGGATCTTTGCGAATGCCCATGCATATCATATCAACTCCATAGCTCTCAATAGTGACGGAGAGACGTTCATATCGGCTGATGACTTGCGAGTGAACCTCTGGAATCTCAACTACTCCGACCAAAGCTTTAGTACTTTTGCCTTTTAAGATACTACAAATGGTAATCTAACGTTTCGACATGATCTAGCTATCGTAGACGTCAAGCCGGACAATATGGAGGACCTGATGGAAGTGATTACGGCCGCAGATTTCCACCCATCCCATTGCAACGTCATGATGTACAGCACGAGTCGAGGTGCGATTAAGCTAGGTGACATGAGGCAGGCTGCCGTCTGCGATAACAACACCATAGGTATTCCCTTAGAGGTATGTGGCTAGTTGCATGGAGCTAATGAGCTCTTAAATAGTGTTTGAAGATCGGGAACAGAACGAACCTCGAAACTTCTTTTCCGAAATCATCGCATCTATCTCGGATGTTAAGTTTTCTCCAGACGGCAGGTACATTCTTTCTCGAGACTGCATGACGCTGAAGGTCTGGGATATCAACATGGACTCTCGACCTGTGACGACTATCAATGTACGCTTTCTTACTCTTCTTCTGAGCTCTATTTATAGTAATTGACTCGTGTGTAGATCCATGAACACTTGCGTTCAAGGCTTGGCGACTTGTACGAAAGCGATTGTATCTTTGACAAGTTCGAGTGTGATGTGAGTGGAGACGGAAGCCACTTTGTCACAGGCTCGTACAACAGTCAATTCCACATCTACGATAGCCTCGGACGCAGTGAAACTTGTATCTCACCCAACCCAAGGACAGCATCATCGTCTCGTCGCCACTCGCTTCCTCAAGGCATACTTGCTCCGCAGGCGGTTGCTGCTCCTGCTCAAATGCCAGAGCAAGCTCCGCTGGACTTGACGAGAAAGATCATGCAGGCGAGATGGCATCCACTGCGGAAGGAAGTTGCTGTCGCTGTTAGGAACAGTTTATGCGTCTACAACGCCTAGGAGGTAGGACGGTAGGGTGGCTGGAACGAGGGAGATTTGGCGCAGACAGCTTGATCGAAGAGCTAGTGTAGACGCGACTGCTTCTGCTTGTTATTGCGAAACACTTATAGGAAGAAATGGAGGAAAGAAATTGTTTTACTTGCCAACTTAAGTCAGGATCGCTTTGAACTCATCGAACTCTATCTCGCCACTGCCATCGACGTCAAGCTTGTTGATCATCTCCTATAAGGCATGAGGTTTAGCGTCGGGTTACCGAGTTGGTCTAGGCTTTATGCAGAAGTACCTCGATGTTAATCGTGAGGCCGAAGTCGCCCTTGATGATCTTTACTAGTGTATCTTTCCGCACAACTCCGCCCTTGTCGGACTGGCCTCCACAAGCGACAAAAGCGTCAACTATCAACTAAAATGGTATCCTCAGTGTTCTATGCTATAATAAACTTGGCTGCACGTACTCATATCTGTATCATCTTCGTACATTGCTGCTCGATCTTTCTGGTTGTCGATGACTTGAAGGAACTCGGCAAAGTCTAGTATGGAAAGATGCATACGTGGGTAAATGGACTGACTCTGACAAGAGATAGAAAATAATATGAACCGATCGCTCCACTCATGTCTTCATCCACTTCACTGATCATTTGGAACAACTCTTCCTCTGTCGGTTGCTGTCCCATCGCTGTTGATGTATAGCTCATTAGATACCGTATCGTTGGTATCTGGATAGACCATACCTTCTAGTACCTGACGAAGTTCCCACACATCGATCGTCCCACTCCTGCATCAGACGAATTAGAGCTTTGACTCAAGTTAATAGAGGAAAGAAGAGTTCATTTAGCTCCTACCGATCTTTATCAAAAGCCAGGAAAGCTTCTCGACAAGCATCAATTTCGTCTTGCGCAAGTACCATGATACACGTAGGACGAACAATTCAATCGCGACGGGTGAAAACAATCCACATGCAACTGAAATTGAAACCGATTCTTCTGAATGCCCATCCTACTTTTCCATTTCCAACAATTCTCTCGGCTGCTTCCCAATAGGAATACGATTCGCCAACAAGTACTGCTCATTATTCTCTTCCACTGCTGCCAAGTCGTACTTGTAATTGACCATCATCCCTCCGCTTTGACTTAGTCCCTACAGTATTCACACGTCAGATATGAACGTTGTGGGTAGACAATAGAGTTAGATACCTTTGGTGACAGATCGGCCAACCAGTTGAGACGTTCAAAGATGGCTCCGTTGCGGATGTGGAAGTTGGCAACTGGACACAAAGCTTTGCTCCGCTTCTTTTCCAAGTAGATGTAATGTGCACCTAAACGGAGAAGAACCGGTCGAAGCGCTTGCTCTAGTAACGGATTCTTCTCCCAACCGTCCACTTGCAAAAGATCCAACACGACGCCAACGTCTGATTCGTTTGTACTAAATACACCTTCTTCCTCGCACATCTTTCGCAAGACGTCCATATCTTCCTTCTTGATGAGATCTCGATCTAACGTGTGGCGTTGGCTTTCTAGCCAAGGCATAAACTGTGGCATGGGGCTCAGTGTAGCAAACGTTGAGAGCTGAGGTAGGTCTGTCTGCAGCGCCTTGGCCACTTCTTTAATCAAGAAGTTGCCCAGATCGATGCCCTACGGAAATTCAAGAGTTATTAAATCCTTTGTGGAAAGAATGGAAGAGATGGTAGGAGGTACCTGCAGTCCCTTTTGCGTGGATGAGATGGAGTAAAAGATGGCAGCAGAGGCTTTTGTGCTATCTGGTAGTTGCTCTGTGCCCTCTCGAATGTAATCCATGCTGGATGCTAGTTCGGAGACAAGCGCCACGTGCACGAACACTAGTGGTTCATCCGGGATACTGTAGATACGGCAGTATGAGGAGCATGCAGATAATCATGATTAAGTATATAGTACCTTGGGTGGAAAAATGCAAAACAACGTCTGCCACTGCCTACAAGAGCGACACAGGTGAGTTAACTGGTGCGATAGGTATGTTTCTCATCAAAAACACGACGTACCTAATCGGCGCTTGAGCTCGGCAATTGTTCCAACTGGATGGACAGCTTCATATCGAATGATCTTTTCTAGTAGCTCACCGGAGGACTTTTCATACGTCACTCGCTCGAGCTTTAGGAAACCGACACTAAACCATGAAGCTAGGAAGCTCTTGTGTTTCTGTCAGCTCAAGACAAAGTACATGAGGATGGAAGAGGTGTACCTTTAGGCTTGCATCCATGGATCGAAGCGCAGACGCCTCACTACCAACTGCAATGCGCTTGCGGAGAATCTGTAGCATATCAGCTCGCATGTGAACTAGGAAAAGCATTCCATTTCCATGCTGTGACAAGACTTGCTGGAAGAATGTCTGGCAAAGTCATTAAGGTTAGTATTTACAAGTTTAGCTTAATGGTGGATTAATACCTCATACAATGGCGTCAGAGACTGTCGGAGGCTTCTAAAAGTGCGCAGATACCGCTCTACTTCATCTTTCTCCCACTCGACGCTACCTGACTGCATCGCATCGAGCTCAGCTTGAAAGTAGCGAATCCCTTGCTGCACCTAATGAACATTGCATTTTACATTAACACTAGAGCATTGAATACTTTAATTGCTGCCTACTTGGTTCGTATCCACGTGCAAGTCACGAGCGAGGATCAAAAGGAATTCCTTCTTGTCATCGATATTCATGTCTTGGAACCGACTGCACAATTGTCGGATGAGCACACTCGGTACAAAGTCTAGTTCGTATCATTCGCATCGACAACTCGTCAGCTCGACACTAGGTACTAAAAGTCTGCAAGTATTGTACGCACCAGAGGTGTGGTTCTCCGTACGCACCGCTTCGGACATGAGAGCAGCCATTTGCTTTCTATCTGCCGGCGTTTTGACATCCAAGTGTGGTGTCTGGATAGACGAATCTTTCGTTGCAAAACTATTCCATGCAATCTTTGCATTGCCAATAGCATATCGGCTCAAGCGACCATATCTCGCGACGGACTGGATGCACTTGAGCATGGTCGGAGCTGCCTGATAAACCCACAATACTGGCGTATCGAAATGTACGATATTTAATAAGCCGATCACTGGTAGACATCATGCGCCGGACGTGGACAGCTCCGTCGAGGCTACTAGCTCGCTGTGTCTTGTGGAAGGATGTAAACCAACTTGGTCATGAGAATGCATCAATGGGCCGAATGACATGGGCAAGACAGTTTTCTCAAAAGGTGGATGATGAGGATAAAAGCACGGATCAAACGGTATGTCGTCGATCCTTGGACACAAGAGATTCTATAGTGTCAACTATATTTATGTGAACAAGGCAAAGGAGGATAGATCGTGGAGAGGACGAGCGAAGACGTTTGCAGTGGAGTACGGAAGAGTCGGATTGGTTACCCATACAGTGCTGTCTACGATTAATCTATCAATCCTCTACGCTGGCGTCGTCAGTGGCGTCGATGTAAATCATATTCTGGAGGTTACTGGCATGTCATCTACGGCAGCATTGGCCCCAGTCTCGGACGCAGCGTCTGCTGGATCGTTTGTCCTCACGTATGCCATCTACAAGCTCGCTGCACCTATTCGATGGCCGATGACATTCGCAGTTACGCCCATGGTGATGCGAGCGCTTCGTCGACGTGGGTACATGGTGCCCTCCAATCTACTGGAAAAGAAGGAAACGGATGAGAAGAAAGAGTAGACGTAATTGGAGCGGTAACTTCGTGTGATCAAGATGCCACGAATATCATCATTTGCATTTATATCCACCTTGTCAAGTGTTCCTTCCTATACCTTTGTGGATTGACTAGATGTGCATTGCGAAAACTTGTAGAGGACAAGGTAAATGCATGCTGTGTAGCGACCCACCTACTGCCTTCTCGCTTGTGAGTATTGTCATAAAACATCGATCAACTCTATATGATGTCAACAGCATCCTCTCGTTTCTAGTGATGCTAGTCAATGACTAGCATCGATCCTTCCACCTCATTTTACAAGCGACCTAGGTTCAAAGTATCTGAAAGCTCCATCCCAACAGTGAGATACGGAGCTAGTCGGCTTCAAGTATCTGCAAGTAAAGCTGATTCTCCATCGATCAAGTATACATGTCCCATTCGGAATGATCCCACATAAAAATCTCGATTGTAAATTCAGAAGAACTGGAATGATGTGTTGGCATTTTTCAAATACTTCGAAACTTCTCTAATAAGACATTCGTCGACGTCCTTATTCCACCTCTCTCCACCACACCTCTTGAGATATATCACTTGACATGCCGCCAGATATCAGAGCTCGCAATGGACAATTTGTCGACAGCGACGGACGCGTGCTGCTGCTACGAGGTGTGAACGTCGCAGGGTCGTCCAAGCACCCGTGGGGCTACGGCCATTATGACTCCATCGACACGGACGGACTTTTCGATCATGCGGCCTCTGTGTCGTTTGTGAACCGTCCATTTCCACTAGACCAAGCAGATGAGCACTTTGGCAGGCTTCGGCGGTGGGGACTTACGTTTATTCGGTTCGTGGTAACCTGGGAAGCCGTCGAACATGCTGGTCCAGGCGTGTACGACCGAGAGTATTTACAGTACATTCGTGATATCGTGACGAAAGCCGAGGAATATGGTTTGCAAATATACGTGGATCCACACCAGGATGTGTGGAGTCGTTGGACGGGCGGCGATGGCGCTCCAATGTGGACGCTCGAGTGCGTCGGATTTGAACCTCGTCATTTCGAAGCGACGAAAGCTGCATTATGCCTCGAGACGAGTGGATACAAAGCGTCTGAGTTTCCTAAAATGACCTGGCCGACAAACTACTTTAAGCTGGCTTGTGCCACCATGTTCACGCTTTTCTGGGGTGGCGCCAAGTACGCGCCAAAGTGCTATGTAAACGGCGTGCAGGTGCAAGAGTATCTTCAAAGCCATTATCTTGATGCAATGACCGAATTGGCCAAAGCATTGCAAGGCCTATCGAATGTGGTTGGCTTTGGGTCTATGAACGAACCCATGACAGGGTACATTGGCGTGAAGGATCTGTCGGATTGCTTTTCCAGTCATGAGCTAAAGGCGGAGTATGCCCCGACGCCATTCCAAGGTATGTGTTTGGGTGAAGGATTCAAGGAGACAGTCAGCGTCTGGTCGAATGGATTTAATCAGCATGTGCTTGGTCGACCGGATAAGAGGGTGACGGTGGACCCCTTGGGCAAGCGTGCGTGGAAAGAAGGGCATCACTGCATCTGGCGCATGGAGGAAGTGTGGAAGATCGACTCGAGCGGCCAGCCGCGACTCCTACAGCCAGATTACTTTGCCAACGCCAACTTCGGACGAGACTGTTACCTCCCATTCGCAGACGTACTCTTCCTTTCCTGTATTTATTAGAACGACGTGCTTAGCTTTATGTGTACTAGAAATTCTGCCAACGAATGCGGAGTATTCTGGAAGACCCGATGCTGTTTGTAGAGCTGCCTCCAGTCGAGTTTAGCTCGGAAGAGTTCCCAGAGGTGGATCCTCAACGCTTCCCGAATGCAGTCAATGCTTCCCATTGGTATGATGGTGTGACACTCTTCCTTGGCGCGTGGAGGCCATACTTTACGGTCGATCCGAAGACGAAACGCCCTGCTTTTGGCTTTTCAGCAGTGCAGCAGACGCACAAGCAGCAACTGGCGAATATCGCAGGATTTGGACGTGATCAGATGCATAATGCACCGACTTTAATCGGCGAGACGGGTATCCCCTTTAGTATGAACGACAAACGCGCCTTTTCGAGTGGAGACTACAGTGCCCAAGTGGCTGCACTGGACAACACGATCTCGTGTCTGGAGCACAACTTGCTGTCATATACATTATGGTGCTACACGCCAGAGAACGACAACGAGTATGGCGACCTGTGGAATCTAGAGGACTTGAGTATTCTAAGTAAAGATGGCGAAAAGGATGTCGAGACGTCTGGACTCGACGATGGAGGGAGAGCTCTTTTGGCGTTCGTACGACCACACGCAACGAAAGTGGCTGGGTTGCCATTGAAGTCTACTTTTGAGCTGCAGAGAGGACGTTATGAGCTTCAGTACGTGTGTGAGAATGGCAAGTGGGGCGACGTTACGCCTCGAGCATCAACAGAAGTGGCGGTCCCACATATTCACTATAGCCATGGGTACAATGTGTTCGTGTCGGACGGTCAGTACCAAGTCCAGTCGGATCGAGATGGATGGGATATCATCCGGTACTCCCACAGCAATGACTGTGCCACACATACGCTTGTGATTACATCGAAAGACGAGAGTATGGAGCGATTGTATCAATCCAAGAAGCGGAACTGGCAATTCGTCAAGGTTGGAGGGTTTGTCGGGTTTGTAGTCATCCTTCTGATAGCAATCTGTGGCTGATAGAGGTCTCTGAAGATATGAAACAACTTGTTCCTTTTTGTTATAACCACTATGCTCTGGCACTGTCTTCTTTGGCAGCTTTCAAGTCGGCTGTATTGTTCGACTGTGTAGATTGGTCCTGTGCTGCTTTCTCGCCAATTTCATTCACCCCAAAGAAGTCGTCCATCTTCCTCTCGGCGAATTGCTGGATCTAGGAATGTAAACACGTAAGTATTCATGGATAAATAATTCCTAGGGTATAGTAGTTTGCAAGTACGTACTGGAGTGAATACATGCGGTTGCTCTCGTCCACGTCGAGAGTTATAGTCTGTGAAAAGCACAAGCTTTGCTGTCATGGCGGCACAGAAGGCATATGAAGCTAGCTGCAACGAGCGATGGAAGCGCTTGTCAATCATTTTGGTCGATTGATGCACTCTTGTGTATGTGATGTGTCGACACATTAAAGTGACAATCGAAGCGATGGAACTACTTTAACTTGAAGATACTTGGAAACTCTGGCAACGGACCATTCTACTTGCATGGGCATTTCGTGATAGTTGTGTCGACGTTGGTGCACCCAAACATGATGGCATCTCTTCCTAGTTCATGGTGAAAAGTATGACTAGCATAATGTTACCAAGTCTGCAAGACAAGTACGATGGAAACGATGATAGATTGCAGTATCTTCGGAAAGAGTAAGCAACTTTAGACAGGCAAGATGCCGACTAGATATTCAAGGCTGATACGATTTCTTATGCCCGGTCAATAATTTTATTTTTAAGAGTGATATGACCTTACAGCATTGTTGCTCTGGACCGATGAAGGAACGTGGCATCATCTCCTTGAAGCAGTAAAGCATACTAAAATCATCTTTGTTCCAGGAACGGCTCGTCCTCGCTAGCTTTGTCCTAGTTCTGCTTCAGCCATCTAATGAATGTCTCACTACTTTTGATTAATTAAAACGTCATAAGATTCCTGATTGGGCTTTGTATTGCGCTGATATTCACACTACTTGAGCCGTAGCTAAAAAGATCGATAAAGCTATGATTTCCTTACCTCCAATGCAAACTTATTTTCTTATAACTACCTAGAGAAAGTCTTTCTTCCACGTCGTGACAAGCTGACTGGCTGTCTTTGCCACCTGCGCGTCCGAGTGCTTTCTGAGCTTGTAGATGACTTTGCCTATGCCTGTCGACTTGAGCACTTCCACAGAAAATTTCATTGAAGACAATGTCGACAGCACATGGGTTGCCATCCCAGCGCTCGCATTCTTCACATTTCCATCCTTCTTTTCCAACAGACCTTGTAGAAACTTGATCTGGTTTTCCAAACTCTCTTCTGCAGGTGGTGCAGGGTAAGTCGTCTCTTCACTCTTCACAGGAGTAGTAGTCGTCGTTTCCACCTTTTCAGAAGCAGAAATCTACATGATCAAAATGTTTCGTTATGTCTATACTACTTGGTGCTATTCGCTAAGCGTACGTTTGCTTCGAAGACGGCGTTGGCCTGGAGCTCCAGGATCGGCAGTAGCTCTGGTGCAAACGGAGCAAAGCCTCTGCCACAAGGGCCTTCCACGCCCCAGATACCGTTCATAGTCGTGTAATACTGCTGTGCATCCGTTTCTTCTACACCGGAATGCCAGCTTCCGTCCTCACGTTGTGTCTTGAGCAGGAAAGCCATGCCACGCCGGACGATCGTCAAGTTCATCGCGTTGGAAAAGCATTTGAGCGCCTAATACATGGCGTCAGGAATAGCTTGCTGTTATTTTTTGACGAAGGTGCTTACACGAAGACTCTCGCCGATGAGTGTCGTGTCTTGTTGGATGATATGAAGGATGAGGTTCTGACGTAGGAACATGTACTCATGAGGAAGTAGCTCCTGCACAAACGCATTATTAATACATTAAGGTGGTGGATGTCTGCAATTGATGGATACATACTGGCTCACAGTATAACCGACCAAAGTCTGACAGGACGAGCACGACAGTCGTGATCAAGTGGGTTTGGTCGTAAAACTCTTCTGATGATAACTCATCTCGACCCTTGTATGGATAAAAGGACGGTAGATGCTGCAGTATCTATATCATCCGCAGGAAAGAATGCATTAGTCATGAGCGTATCCAACGGAGGAACTAATCGGAAAGTAAAGGCTACTTGTGTGAAGGAGCAACCGAGGCTGACGTTCAGTTTATGCGCTAGGTAGCCAAGGAGGAGGGCGTTGGCCATGAGCTTACTCGAAGTTACTGGTGTTGAATCGTCTGAAGTCGATTCAGCGGTAGGATCCCACCCAAAGTAGTCCTGTGTAGTGTTAACGTTAGTCCATAATTTCAGGAAGCTAGTGGCGAAGGTAACTTTTACCATGACACTATATGCTGGAGTACTACGACCAAAGAACTGAAGTAATTCTGCTCTGCGATCGTGGCATATGCCCAACTGCTCGACGGTGTATACTGAGAGCAAAGCGTCTGCCACTTGACTTGTCGTCGGCAGCGTCTTTGGCTGCCATTCCGGTAGAGAAGGCTGCTGCATCCACATAGCACCTAGCTGACGTGCATACATGGTGGCTATCTGTCTGTTCACACCGGTGGCTGCGTTCTCTAGCTGGTAAAAGTTCTGGATCGCGTGGACACCGACGTCGGCGAAGACTCCCGTCTGCTTCACAACCCCATACGTCCATTTCATAGCTATTTGCGGTTCGCTTTAGGGTGGTTGTATTGGAAAGTCGTACATATCTTGCTAACCTTTACGAATGGTTTCCTGGCGAAGCTTGTATCTCCATGGCTCGGGAACACTCTTGGCGGCTAGCTACATGTCCAAGTTACCATGGTCAGAATTCATACTTTCTGTACACTCCTAAGATAAGAAACCTTTTGAGCCTTGTACTTGCGGAACTCTTGGTGCATCAGTCGCTTGAGCACCTCCTTGTGGTTGCTCAGACTAACTTTCACCTCTCTCTCGACTGCCTGTCGTACGATTTTCGTCGAAAGTTGGCTCATATCATGTCGAGCAATCACACCTGCAATAGCAGCAGATATCTTGCTCTCAAGTGACTTGGAGATCGTCCTCGGGTTCGAGATCAGCGCCGACCCGCTGGCGCTCATTTTCGTGTACATTTTGTCTGTCGAAAGAAAGGAAATAAAACGGGTGCGATATAGCTTCCACCCAATATAGTCAATCAATAGGTGTACATTTAGCCACGCGTGTGCGGCTACAAGACCATCGGAAAGGAAGAGCTTAGAGATGCTGAGTCGAGTAGTCCGACACGCGCGCACGGTGGCGCCCAAGACCGTCTCGAGCAACCTCGGACGGAGGTGGGTCGGCGGCCTCGCTGCTGAAGCGAACGACGGCCCGACAGTGGCCGAGAAAATGTACTAAACCTGTTTAAATACCTCGTCGCTGTAGACTTATTGTGGACCTAGTGTGAACGTAGTGCTGGTGGACTTTGAGGGTAACCGACACACGATCGAAGGCCGGGTTGGACAGACGCTCCGTCAGGCATGCCAGATGTCCGGCAACGACTTTATCCAGGACGACTCGTACGGCGGTGGCGGAGCCTACGACGCTCCTCGCGACGACTACTACACTGAGAGCCTCTTTGGCGAAGGTTGGTCTGCTTAAGGGGATAGAGGTAGAGTATGGGAATTAATGGAGTGAGTAGGAGCCACGTCGGCCCAGTCGCACGTGGTCGTGTCCAACGCGTGGGCATCGGTCCTGCCACCTCCGAACGAGCAGGAGCTTCAGGTGCTCGACTACGTCCCGGAGGAAGACCGGACGGAATAGTATGCTGCTTTTAGTCTCCTGTGAGGTATACTTGACTGACAGACGGATATAGCTCTCGACTAGGCACGGAGATTGTGCTGGACAAGTCCATGGACGGCATCGTGTTCGCCGTTCCGGAGGCGCCTCCAGTAGAGACGTTCGTCTACGACCATCAGTACGAAGATGACGAGGTGGAGGAGCACGACGACGATGAAGATGAAGGAACGGTGTAAGCCAGGAGATGGCAGATGTGGCTAAAATACACTTGCAGAGTGGCATGACATGATGTGATTTCTACTGTTTATGACTTTTTTCATCTCAGGTGCTTTGCTGTGCTCCACGTCTACGTCTGATCGCTAGAGCCAGCGTTGACGCGACGGAGAGCTGCCAGACGCATCTTCTCTCGGCGGTCCGTGACCGAGTCGCCATTGCTTTCGCTTCGAGAGGACGTCGTGGAGGATCCGAGAGACCGCCCAGAGCCTATATATCGTTCGTTACAAGAGTTTAAGAGAGCTTATATTAAGATAAAGACCTGCAAAGGCCGTGTAGGCTGGACCAGACTTGTCCTGGGCCGTGTGAGTGGATGAAGGCGCCGTGACAGGAGAGTCTGTCGAGTCTGGCACGAGGCAGCTGCAGCAGGAACCGAGGTAGGCAGCGCGATTGACAAAGCCTGGAATGGACTTTTGTAGCAGGAGCTGACAGAATGCTTCAGCAAAGTGGTTGCAGTTCTGTGATATCAGGTGGTAGCTGTCGGGACCGAAGTCAGAGCTAAGTGAGTACGCGAGGTTTCTTGCTTCGCGGTAGGATCCGTGGAAGACGCCCATGTCGATGGATTCGCGAAACTTGGCATCTAAGTTATTTGTTGTGAGGTTTATTAGGCAAAAGGATATAATGAGATGTACCTGCGACGTCTTTGGGTGCAGAAGAGTAGACACCAGCGCCTTTGGCGAAGGAGAACTCTTCTCCAGCTACTTCGACGCCACTGTGATAGAACCCGATACCGAAGACTGTGGGGTAGACAGAGTAAGATGAGCTGCATAATTGAGTAGAAGATATCTGTATTTACACGAAGTTATGTCGTTAGCTCCGGATAGGTCGTACACATTGAGCAGTACTCGGTTCTCGGCTTTTCGCATCGTAGTCGCGATACTCGTTAGCTTTCGACAGCTCTGTCCTCTGCATACTCACTCTCAGTGTTATCACGTCTGTCTCAACTCCCAACGCATCTTGAAGCGCCAGAAGGGATGCTCGATTCTACCTTCGATGGATACGTATTTATTCATGCCTTCATGTGCTACAGATAGCTTACACCAAGACAATTGTATTGACTTAAGACGAAAAGGATGTGGAAGGATGCGACTTATGCATACAGTTTCACGTTGATGTACACGACATGGCACTCGGTAAGAGCAAGAGGCTGCAGATGTGAAGATGTTACGTCTACCACGAAGAGCTAAAGCTCAGGAAAAGTATCAACGATGCCATGATCGAGATACGAGACCATTCTCAAAGCATGTATGCCCTGCGATGAGAGAGTAGTTAAACCAAAACCAAAAGAACGAAAAGCACAATAGCAATGGTCAAACTCGTTGTATTGCATTTGTAGAGAAAACAATGGACGGATTAGCCCATGTGGACGCTGACGGGCTTTCCAGCTTCACCCATGATGCGCAAGTGTTCAAAGTGGGCCATGATCGCTTGCGAAAAGGTCGGAAGCACCGTGTACTTGACGCCGTACTTGCGGCACACGTCCTGGATGATGGGGGCGATGGCCGGGTAGTGGTACTGCGAGATGCCAGGGAAGAGGTGGTGCGTCACCTGGTAGTTGAGCGCTCCAGCAAAGAAAGTCGTCAGAGGCGCATTGTGTGCATAGTCGACAGAAGACTTGACCTGGGAAATAGCCCACTCATCCTCCAGCTCCGTGTCCACCGTCTCGCCATTCGGATAGTCGCACTCGGTCGACACGTGACTCACCTAGTTCACTATCAGTCTACATCCTTATAAGCTTCTATATATGACAATGTATGTACCTGGAAGTTAAAGGCGAGGTACCATCCCGTGACCCACTCGGCCAAGAGGAAGACGGTCCAGAAGGTGGCTGGCGGCACTTCGAGCACTTGCAGTGGGATCCAGATGCGGTAGAAGGCCCAGAAGACCTTGGACAAAAGCATGAGCGTCCAGTCCATGGCCGAGTGAGGGTTCACTCGCTGCGGGCCGTTCGTCTGGAGCCAGAATGTTTCCATGATGTCCTGCACACGGAACTTGAGGCCGAGGATGCCGTACAATGGCGGCAGGTACAGGTGCTGGTACTTGTACATGGGTCGCATCACCTGACGCTCGACGATGCGGCGGATGTCGCTTTGGAAGTTCTCCGGAAGATCCGGATCAGCACCAGCCACGTTCGTGTAGATGTGGTGGCCGACGACATGCTGGTTCAGCCAGGAAGTGAGGTTGGCACCAGCGAACCAGTCCATGGCACCACGGCCGATGAGCGACCACCACATGGGGTTGTTGGAGCAAGCAGCGTGGGACGAATCGTGCATGACGTGCAGCAAAGGCAGGGCTTGGCAGACGCCAAAGACGACTGCCCAGGCGTATGGGGCCCAGGATGACTCCTTTCCGACTGGAAGAAGGAAGTTCATGCCAGCGTAGGACACTGCCGCAACGGAGAAGACGATGGCCATACGCCAGAGCCCGGCGAAGGCATCCTTCGGGTCCAACTTGTTTTCTTTGAAGTACGCAGCAACACGTTCGCTGCATTCCTTGTAGAAGCCAGAGTCTGGCTTGTAGACGGGGAACTCGGTGTTGCCAACGAGCTTTCCGATGCGATACTTGGCCAGCACCTTGTCTGCACGCGTCGAAAATGGATGGTACGAGTCAAAGGTGCCAGTGCACTCGCGACCAGCGTGCAGTAGCAAGAGCTCACGTCCACCAGGATGACGGTCTGCCCATTCTGTGCATGTATTTAGCTATTTCCGTTGATTGTTGGCAAAAGATACCTTGTCGTACCTGTGACGTCAAAGACGTCTCCGCGGATAATGACCCAGGCGCTTTGTGCGTGGTTGTGTTTCGCGACTTCTTCCCACGTGAACTCCTTAGCATTGTCGTTGACCTTGGTCTTGCCGTCCGTGGAGGCGTTGACCGTGCGCTGGCGGAGCTCCTGCTCACCACTCGTCTCGGCGATCGGAGACATCTTTGTAGCCAAACGCTCCTATTCTCAAGTGACTTGGAGATCAGGCTTGGGTGGCCGTGATTGGTCTGATTTAGATCTAGGGTAGGAATTAGTGCTTTTCAGCCGCAAATCGCATGTATGGAGCCAAGTGATTCTGGTGGTCTTTAAATCGTGGATGTCATAAATGCTGCTCTTGTCCTGGTCCGATTAAGACGGTAATACCTTTTGCTAGATTGGATTGAGAGAAGGGATTGCATTGGGAAGGGATTGGAAGCTTGCTTGACCAAGACGTGTGGCCATGGCTCGTCTCTGTTCTTTACTGACGTAGGAAGTTGAGGTTTCCATATCTAATGAAAGAAAAGAGAAAAGAGGGCTATTGGTAGAAACCTAGAGCTATGTGCTATTGCGCAACCACGAGACTTGTGCAAGATGAACTTTAGGCGAGCGTCGATCGTTCAAATCCGATGGGCAAATCGGTGCGCATTTGAAAGGCAAAAGCAGTATGAAAACGTCGTACGCGACTGCATCCAGTTGCATCTTGTGTTTCAACATGCTTTCCCGCAGATAGATAGTGCCTTCGTTCTGTGCATTTTGTTTGAGAATACTTGCGAAAAGACTGTTTGGATGGAACACGCGCTTGCAAATGTGTGTCGAAGACAAGTCCGAAAGAAAACTAAGGAGATGCTCCACTTGAATAAGACTTTATTCGTCGTCGGAAAATCCTCTATGATTCTCTCAATACAGGGCTTAACAACTACATGTACACCTTCTTACCAGCTGAAATGCAAGTCAAAGCGCATTCTCGGCTATCCCTTCCACCCAAGGCAAGCTTCCAAATGGGCTTCAAGGAAGCTTCAAAGTGGTACCACTCATCAACCTTCCTCGTCTCTGTCCGGATGGATTTTTCCATGCCGATGCTTTGATAGGTGCGTTACACGTCCGATGAATCCATGCCTGACATGCGGTAGGCACGACTTAATAGCAATAGAGCTCACATTTTTAATAAACAAGTCAGGGAGAATGGCTACGTTTAAAGACGAGCATGGTTTCATCATCGCCATTATCATGTTGGTGTTGATGCTTGGGGCCTTTTGGTTCTGGGCACGTCGTAATTTCATGCGAAAGCAAGCCGAGATAGAGCTTCGAGCGCCGTTGCTGCCAGAGTATGTGCGGTCTCGCTGTGGACTTCGTCTCGTTCTAACTTGCGCTTGCATGACAGGTCCGGTCTCCATCGTCTCGATGCTGCCATGAGGTTCATCTTCTTTTGTATTTTACTAGATTGCATCGACCCATAGTGTCTTGCTGCATTCTAGAGAAGCGGAAGAAGGCTATAATGCATGCTCTTTGTGTGGCTTCGAGAACTTCAAACGGCTCCAATTCTGTAACGTATGCGGCACCAAGATTGAAGCGTACGTGTCGCCAGAAGAGAAGGAAAAGGCTGAAAAGAGGGAAAAGCGGAGAGCTAAATGGCATTTACTCTTTGAGAAGAAGAGTTCCGTGGAGCTCGTGACTAGGCCTGCAGAGTCCTCGACAAGCACAAATCATCGACAGCAGCGAGCCATGTAGTGTTTTCCGAGTTCTGCACGATAATGCATGAGACTGAGAGATTTGGATTGAATATAGGGCGAGGAAGGAGTGGGTGCGAAAAGTAGATGTGAATGGAAATGTCTACTGGTATCGAGACCATAGATATACACAATGCCCGGACGTTACAGGGTACGTCGTGCGTATCTCGGGCACAGTAGTAGACGAGGGAGAGAGTGTGAGACCGTCGGGAATGAAGCCAAGGCCAGAGAGAGCAGAGGAACTACGAGAGGAAGCGAAGCATCTTGAGACAGAATTTATTAAAGCGGCGGAAGCTGATCCGATGCAATTAACACTAGATATGAAGGAAAAGGAAGAGCATTTCGTTCCAGACGATCAGATATTAACGTCTGCTGCCACCAACTTTCCAGCCAAGTACGCACACTTCGTGAGTGCGTCCGCCTCTCTCCTCGTGCCTGCAGAGGTAGAGCATCTGCGATTCAACCTGACGAGAGAGACTTTGTTTGATGACTCGATGGAGACATTTAGCGTCGTTCCAAAGTCCCATGTACATTCCGTCGTTCGCATCAACTTCACGAATGAGAGTGGTGTGGACGCCGGTGCTCTCTATCGAGAGTGGTTTGCACTCTTGAACGAGATGCTGGTCGACCCATCGAATGGTCTGTTCTGCTGCGCCAACCGGGACGAGCAGAGCTTTTACTTGAATCCAGCCTCGGCAGAAGAGGTCGGAGAAGAGCACTTGCTGTACTACTTTGCTATTGGACGCCTCATCGGTCGTCTGCCACTGGAAGGCTACACGCTTGGCTTTCACTTGGCGCTACCTCTTATCAAAATTATACTCGGCATCCCTGTCACGTTCGATGATTTGCAGTACTTTGATCCGGATGTATATAAGAGCATGGTGTGGATTCGAGACAATAGTAGCGTTGAAGACCTCGGCCTTGACTTCTCCGTGATGGAGAAGGTTGGGGACAAGATGGTCGTGCGAGATATGATCCCGAATGGTCGCAATATCGTCGTGACGGATGAGAATAAACATGAGTACTTGCAGAAGAAGATGGAATACTTGCTCGTAGACAGTGTCAAACCGCAGCTGCATGCTCTTCTGAAGGGTTTCTATGAAGTCCTTCCACGTCATCTACTTTTGATATTCGACCCGGAGGAGTTTGACTACCTCTTGTGTGGGTCTGATGAGATCGATGTGGATGACTGGGAACGTAACACCAAGCACAGCACAGATCTTTATAAGCATCCTGCCTATGAGTGGTTCTGGAAACTCGTTCGAGAGATGCCGACCGAGTACCGTCGTCGTCTCCTACACTTCGCAACGGGCTCCTCTCGTCCACCCTTGGCTGGCTTTGCTGCGCTTACCAGCTACGACGGGAAGTTGTGTCCATTTACACTCAAGGGCGTAGCTCTTGTTGGCGAAGGATATATCCAGAGCCACGCATGCTTCAACCGACTTGACCTCCCTCTCCATGTAGTGTACCAAGAGCTTAAGACGGCATTGTACACGGCGCTGGACACGGAGCTCTACGGATTCACCATCGACTAGGCCTACTAAGATGCATCTGTACTTTGATATAATGCTATTCTGGACTTGATCAAATGTTGTTAAAGCTAATCTAAAATGAAATGTACGTGCGTTTGGACCAGAGCTAATACGAGACTTTATTTACGTGATTATTTCGAAGGTCTTACTGAAAAGTGTTATATGAGAGAGGACTGAGCGCCGATTGTCCATACGATATTCGAGTTCTTCACGTCAATCGTATGTGCGCTGCTGTCACCACCCTTCTGTACCACGACGCCGCAGTCGTGTAAGAACTGATCGCCTCCGTCTCCGTCCAACTGCAACTCGTCCTTTACGAACTCAAGCGATAGCGACGGACGATATCTATAGCCACAAATATCATATGAGCATACACGACATAGGTAGAGATAGGAAAGAGATAAATACGCTTTGCACATCGCCCGGAGCGCTCGGAGTCGTACGGTTGAGATCATTGGATCCATCAAGTATCCTGCCATGTTCGGCGCATCTGCATATAAAAGGAAGAATCGGTGATAGTTATTCATAGCCACAGCTTCTCGGACTGCGAGTGCGTGGGCAATCGCCTCGTGCTGCCGCAGCTTTGGCGTAACGACCGACAGCACGCTGTACATACCAAGCTGTCCGCCAGAGTCAGCCTTTTTAGCCTGCAGGAGGACGTAGACGCAGTATAAGATTCGGTAGGAAAGGAATTCAAGCGCTTGGCCAGTCACGCCACGCTCGTACAGCTCGTGCAACTGCGTCTGGCACTGATTGAACTCGTTAATGTCGCGAGACTCGAGAGCGATGCGTGCGTGAGTCTCGTACACCTGGACAGTAAACTCGTTTTTAATGTGCTGCACTGTGCAGTCCTGACGGATGGACTTGAGCTGGCTACAGGCGTACTTGTAGTCTGCCTCGCCACGCTTCCACTTGGCCTTGACCAGTTCCAGCGCTTGATGAAGCACTGGCTCTGGACGAACGGTGGACGGGTGGGGAGCTGACGTCAGACGCAGGTACTCCTTCTCCACCGTCTGACACGTACCTCGAATGGTCATGGCCTCTAGGTCCAAGTCTCCTTCCTCCGTTAGCACGCGCAGGTTCTTCGTATCCACTGTTGGCGTGACGTACTGCGCCAGTCCAGCCTTCTCTTTCTCAAATCGTTGCCTTCTCTGGTTCTTCTTACTCTGACTTTCCCAAGCCTCTGCTTTTCTCTTTTTCCCATTCGCACCTTGGAACTTGGTCGACGGATTCATTGCGTTGAATGATCCGATCGACATGCTACCAAAGTGAGGAGATACGGACGTACTGGGCGCAGCAGTCGTAGCAGGTCGATCACGCACCAAAGACGGAAGAGGCTCTGCGGCCCAATTACGCGTCCACAGGTTGTTCGACGTAATGGCATTCGTGATTAAGCTTTTAAGGGTGTTTTGCGTCAACGCTTCGTCCGTCTTGGTGGTGCATCGAGAGAACGCTCGTCGGACGTAGTCATGAAGAGAGTCTGGCCACTTTTCGGCTGACATCCCAGTCATAGCTGGACGAGCGACGGGAGGAGCAGGCGGTGCGGTCGGACGTGGAGGATTCGTCGGCATTTGTTGTCGTACGTTTGCACTATCCGACCGTCCGTTGCTCCACTGCCAGGACGAAGAAGACATTTGAGGACGAGGAGGTGGACCTGGACGCATAGCTGTCGGTGGAGGCGGAGGACCTCGAGGAGCTACATGAGCCGGTCGAGGCGGAGGAGGCGGAGGAGCAGTTCCTCTGGCAGCAACCATGGCTGCTTTGGACGGTGGAGGAGGTGGAGGAGGGCGTAAAGAAGGATTAGAAGGACGAGGAGGCACTTGCATGGGTCTTGAAACAGAATTATATTGCTGAGATTGCTATGCACATGTCATGAGTATCATTACGACGGTCGCAGGAAGGACGAGACGTACCGTAGGAGTGGAGTAGAATTGGGAATAGCCTGCAAATTTTGACATGTTCTTTTGGGCGTTCTCGGAGTTCATAATGGATGTATACAAGATCCAAAGCACCTGTGCTACCGTCTCAAGCTAAAGTAGATGCTCTTCTGCGCTGGATGGAGAAGAGGTGAATGGGATTTCCCCAGTGTAATTGGTTAAAAGAAACTCTTTTTAGCCAATATAAACTCTTTCTCTAGCGTAATAAATCGAAACGCTACGAGGAACGGACCATGTTAAGCCGAGTCGCGAGAACTGTGAGCCGTCGAGCGGCCGTTACGACGGTTGCCAAGCGCTCTGCGCAGAATGGCAACTTGCTGCGTTCGCAGGTGGTGGTCAGCCAATTGGGTGCGCGCCAATTGGCTACGTCTGCAAACGGTGGCGACGACGATGCCGACACGCACTCGGACTTTAAGCCCAAGTATCACGCGGCTGCCACGTCTGATAAGGACGACATTCTTAAGATGATCGACAGCCATGTGAACACGTACCCAATCTTGTTGTACATGAAGGGCACGCCGTCGGCGCCGCAGTGTGGCTTTAGCATGCAGGTGGTGCGCATCTTGCACAACCAGGGCGTGAGTTTCGACAGTGTCAACGTCTTGGACCACCCCGAGATCCGTGAGGGCATCAAGGAATACTCGTACGTGCTTTATCCAGTAGACCGCGAATATTTTGTATTGGCAGAGTGATTTATAGCAGTATCTAACTCGTTCCGGTGGTTTTCGCCATTTGCAATTGTAGGGAATGGCCGACGATTCCGCAGCTCTACGTCAATGGCGAGTTCGTGGGCGGTTGTGATATTTTGACGGACATGCACAAGTCTGGCGAATTGGCCGAGATCCTGGCGGAGGTCAAGCAAGAGTAGGAAAGTGGCTAAAATACCTTGTTGGAGTGCCAACTCTGGACCACAGAATGCATGGTAGTTTAGAGATGACGCTGCTTTGCGCATATGAAAAAGTTGGACGAGAGTAGAGTATTCCAATGCAAGAATTCAAAGCTTCCCTCCTTTCGTTGTTTGCTTTCTTAGTTCCATTTGCCCGTTCGGAATGCTTTTCTTTTTGTATACGCCGATTATTATCATTTCATACGAAGAATCTTCTCGCCACACATCCCAATGGCTGCCGAAGACGAAGAAATGGACTCGCTGGAGGTCTTTATGGACAGTCTGCATGTACCGGACAATGCACCTCCGCCAGCGGATGCACGAGCGGACTGGACGCACCATGTTGGTACGAGAGACGTCCAAACGAATGGAGAGAGTACGGCGGTGAAGAATCGTCGGTACCGATACCTCCAGCAGCTTTTACAAACCCAAGCGAACGATGGAGCGCACTATTTCTCTGACGACAGCATGAAGCGACGTGCTCCTGGTCTCTTCCACTTCCACTTGGGCCAGTATTTATATGAGCAAGGCTCCAGTGGTGAGCTTGGAGGCTTCTCCTCTTTCCTGCTTGTCACACAAGACCGGCATCGATTGGAGGCTCAAAGACAAGCTGAACAGCGTGCTTGGGGAGACAATTTTGTCGGTGAGGATGAAGCGGCAGAGCGACGGCGGATGCAGAGACTGCTTGAAGAAGACGAGGTGGAAGAAGAAGAAGAAGATGAGATGGATCAGGAGGATACCATACGACCGCAGCGCTCTCCTGCATGGATTGACAAGCAGCGACAGGAACTCATTGACGTCATGAGCATGCGGTTTTTACACGGAGAAGACAACGAGTACGTTGACTATGACAAGATCGACAAAGACGAGTCGCTGGATGACGACGAACAGATCAACCAGGACGCACAGGACCGATACTTTGATATGAACACTACGAGTGCTTAAGCTACCTCTTCATACACATTATTGAAAAGACTTGTACGCGTCCTGGTGTTCAAAAGAAGTGCTAGTGCCGGTTTCATCGCTCAGGAATAGATAACCCGACACGAGTATCCGTTACGAGCTTGTAGGTGTTTTGATTGCGCACGAAGCGTCTTAGTGAAGTCGAAGCCATGTCCAATTCGACACCGTCTCGACCTCTTGACTCTGTCTATGGTGGGCAAATCTAAGCCTATGACTCCATCTCGATCTAATGTTGTCTCTAGATCCAGTGTACTCGGTGTCCAATTCAGGTGGCAGCTTTCGCCGAGGACAGTATCGACCGCCATCAAAGTTGCCAAAGGTTGTTGCGAGACTTCGAGATGCCTCTGTAGCTGCTGCAAGTAACAACACACCTGATGGAAGTAACTATGTGAGCGGAACGGAGAGACACAAGTACTTCAAACGTCCCATTCTGCCTCACTTACAGGCGGAACGACCAGAAGTTCTGTTAGCTCCAAGTTCAGAGCTTCGTCATGCTCAGAAAGCCCATGAAAATGTTGGGGTTGTAGCTGACGACGGAGATCAACGGACCATTGGTATCCAGACCATGTACCGTGAGTCGGAAGTCCAGACGGATCCATACACGCCAGATTACACGATCAAGAACGATGGCGGTGTGGCGGAAGCTATCAACTCTAGTCGCATGCCGGAGATCGCGACACTCCAACACCTCAAGTTCCGCCAAGGCCTTCCAATCGGCCCGAATGAGCTGGAGCTAATCAGTAGGAACCGCAAGAAACGAGCGTTTGAGTCCGTATTGCCACCAATGACGGATGAAGCATCTTTCTTACTTCGAAAGTCTATGCTGGAAACACAGGAGCTGTACGAGTGGTCTCTAAGAGAGGAAGAGATTGATGAAGTGCATGCAGAGCGCTTGGAGAAACTCCGTCAAGCGCTGTTTGAACGTGATCGAGAGAACGAGATACTAGCAGAGCAGCGTGTCGAAAATTTACGTCAGCAACTTGTGTATGAGAAAGAGAACGCGTTGGAACGGATTCAGCAGGATCGTGTAACAGCCTTGCGAAAACTCACGAAAAGGAGACAAGAAGGAAAGGAGACGACTGTCCGCAAAGATCTCCGTCGGGAGATTATTCAAGAGTACGCCGACTACGGATCCAAAGTGTATGCGTCGATAACTCGAGATGGGAAACCTGGTCCGGTAAACAAAGGGCCTCAGATGAATCGGGAAGAGCTGAGAGATGTAGAAGAGGTATGTGCTCTTGAGGCATGCATTCCAGCTCGAATGCTTGCTTCTGCAAAGCAAAAGCCTCCGAAGAAGAAGATCAAGACTGTTAAGGACAGAAAGCAAGCAGATGTGGAAGGTCATTTACTCAAGATGGAAGCTCTACTGCAGCGAGATAATGCAGACGATACGGTGACCGAGATATCGATGGACCACGCAGCACGGGACGAAGATATTATGTCGATAACGTCTCCATCGAAACGCAGACGAAGTAACTTAAGCCACATGAGCATCGTTCGTCCACCAACGCCAGATTATTCGCACTCGATATCCGGCGTATTATCATCAAAAGAAGAAGACGTCGAGTCAGCGGTTCGACTACTGCAGCAGTTGATTCGTGGACGAGCTGTCCAGAACATGATGTTCGAGGCAAAGGAGCGACGGATAGAGCTCATTGACGAGCTACGCGCGAGCGACGACGCCAAGGCCGAGTCATATGCTGGTGTCGTAACCATGTTCCAGGATGAGGAGCAGCCTGTGGTGGACATGACGTTGGCGAAGATTGAGGGCGAGGTGGTGTCGAATACGCTCGACTTTCTCTATAAGGAGCTCGACCGGACAGAGGAACTGGCGAGGCTCGAAGAGTATGTATCTGGTGCCAGAGATGAGCGACAGCGACGTGAAGTTCTGGAAGGCAGTCGTCGACAAGCAGAAGAACTGCTTCGTCAACGTGAGGAAGCTATGTACATACAGATTGCACAAGTGCATAAAGAAACAGGAGATCATTATGTGGACGATCTTATTGAAGAAGTGTTGGAAGAAGATACCTTTACGAAAGCATGGGAGCTGCTGCGAGTGGCAACGGATGTTGTTGGAGGCATTGTAGAGCAATTAGAAAAGGAGCAAAGTTCGGATGCGCAGGTCGTAGAGGACTTCATTAAGATGACGTTGTTCCCAAGTGTCCAGCGACAGAGTCGACAAACAAAGACCAAGGAGGCGAGCCGGAAGTATTCTATTGCGGTGTACGCGACCTTAGTAGACATGGCTTCTCAGATGCAAAGTGAAAATCCAACGTCGTAACTTGTTGATATCAATTAGTTTGCCATCGATCATTGTATTTCCCATCTCTCACTACTTGCTGCCTACAGAGGTGTTTCCACCTACCGATTTGTAGAATGCATCTAAATGCTGCCCCTGGTACTTGAGGAATTCAATCTCTTCCTTAAACTTCTTATCCTGGATTGCTTTCTTCTCCGCTGCTCTCTTCTCAACAAGTTCGAGCTTGTTAGTGAGTACCTGGACCTTTAGCTCATTCTCCTTCTTCTCTTCCTTCAAAAGGTTTATATGAGCTTGAAGATCGTCCATGCCTTCTTCTGCCTGAAGCTGCTTTCGGATGGCAAAGATCGTGCTGCTGTCATACAGCGTCTTGTATGCTTCTGTCGTCAGGCGCAATTCATCTCGGACACGAAGAAGCAAGAGCCCACGTTCTGGTGAGTTCAGTGTCACTTGTCGAATGAGCTCATCGAAACACTGAGAGTACAAGTCTTCACGCACGGCACAGATACCACTGTCACGTGCTTGGCGAGATAGTAATTTTGCATCCATTGCTTCCTGTAACTTGATTACATCGTGACGGGAGGAAGGTGTTGGCGACGGATATCTGATCCAGTAACCAGAGTCTTCATCATGCCATATTCTGCCATGGATAGAGTGAGCATATAATGACTACATCGAACGATAGACAAGCAACCAAACTTACTGCGGAGGTAGCATTGCATTCAAACTATCCTCTACTCTCTGTAAAGACTCGATTCGCTGGGCTGTGTTAAAGTCGGTTGGCGGTGGCTGTGCAGACTTCTTTCCAGGGTCGACAGTATCCCCTGTAAATATCGGTTCACCATAGTTGACGAGAGATTCAGGCGGATTCGGTTCTGTCGATGCCATGAGAAACCTGGGCGGTGCGATGATATTAGTAGGTAGCTTTCAGCAAGAATGCAGCAAAATGATGAATTATATTCCTGAGCTTAGATTCTACTTCCTGAAACGGACGACGGGTCAAGACAGGAGGCTTGAGCTCGCTCCTGTCGCTTTCGCTCTCGAATACGTTCCTCTTCAGCTCTGGCCAACTCAAGTGGAGTTTTGTAGCTTTCTTGAATCTTTTTCGACCATTTTTCACTACATGCTCCACGCTGGTCTTTTATGTTCTGGAGCTGGACATGCAAATAAAGTTACGATAAGACTCGCATGTGCGATATAAAGGAAACGTACGCGCTGTCTGTTGACTGCAAGCGGAAGTTCGGTCGATATATGCCAAGGTTCTTTGTGCACCAGATCAGGATGCACTGGGATCTCTTCAATCCGTTTCGCGAAGCCCTATGACGTGATGACTCCGAGTGAGCTATGATGAATCGAAATGACAAACAGGAGAGATACCTTGGCAACACGTTCATCTCCGAATGCTTCACCAATATCTTCGTCTTTTAGAGCTGCTTCGATTATGCCAATATTGAACCGATTAGCCTTTGGCTTGGATGTCGGCCACTTTCGAGGCAACTTTTCTGCGCGAAAGTTATACTGGTAGACATTCGTTCGATTGCGCTGCAAAGAAGTCAAGAAATGTGATCGATAAGACTCGTACGAGACTTGGTAATGGCAGACTTACCTCTCCGTTGAGATTCAATCGTTGGCGAGATTGCTCTACATAGTAGCTCGAAGCATTCCAGTTCTCTCTCTCGTTCGACAAGATCCTAGACTGAAGAGACTCGATCACTTGCTGCTTCGCAACAGCCTTGTTCTCCGGTGTGTCTGCCACTGAGAACACGCGCTCTTCCTGTGCATATTGGAGGGGAGCATCTCGACATCCGATGCGTTTCTGGGCTTGAAGATAGGAGCAGACCATTGTACACGAGAACGAAAATCGAGATTTGGCAACCAAAGTGTACATGTGAGTGCTATTTTTGGAGAAGAGCTAGAATCTTATGCTTTCGACTAGGCAGTTGAAGTGTTAGCTTCTGTGCGTTCAGCTTGGAGGCGACGACAAAGACCTTCGAGAACCTTGACTCGTTCCTGAAGCTTCTGCTTCTCACTGTCTCCCGATACCTTGGTCTGGATCGAAGCTATCGCACCGTTGTCGTACTCGGCACATTTCTTCTTCAACGCTGCATTCTCTTTCTCGAGCTTCTTCGAGTACTTGCTCATCTAGAGTCCTCTTGTGAGTAGTAGAATGCAGTAAGAGTATACGAAGGGTACCTTGGCCAACTCGTCTCGGAAAGTCGTGAACATGTCGTTGCTCTTGGTCAGCGTTTCCTCGACGCCACTGAATTTCTCTGCATATGCATTTAGTTGAGCCTGGAGCTTTTCTTCTCTTTCAGCAAACTCCTTGACTTTATCCATGGTAGCGTCCACTTGGTCGGACTTTTGTGCAGTCACCTGCTCCTGATGCTTCAGCTTCTCCTCAGCAATTTGTTTCTCAAGGTCCTTGGCTTTGAGTTGCTTTTCGAAATGCTCTTCTCTCGTCTGCACTTGTTCTAGAAGGTTTTTCAACTTTCCCTGGAGTCTGTAGGTGCAATCCAAGAGTGAGATAAAGACAAGATAAAAGGATAGAATAGACTTGTACGATTCATTTTCCTGTAATGAGGCAATGTAGTCTTTAGCCTGTTTGTCCATCTTGGTGCTCACGTCATCCATTGTCGTTTGGAATTGACTGGAAAGTTGTTTCCTGTTCACATAGCATTCTCAGAACATGTTTGCATATTAGATATGGTCGCAGGGTTACCGTTTCTGGTCTTCCTCGTCTGCGATCCGACGGCTTTCGGCCTAGTCGCAGAAAATGAACGCGACAGATTAGTGTATACAGCCAAACAAGTTGCAGTAAATCACGCACGAGTATGCTCTTGTTGTGTGCCTGGAGCTCTCGACAGAGTTTTTCCAACTTGTTCTTGGTAGCTATGGCTTTTGACAGCTCCTTTCCCACTTTAAAGATAGCCATTATGCCATTTGTCATTTGCAAGTAGTCATAGAAGATGTCCATCTCTACATACTCGAGTTTTGTCGTCGCTTTAGCAGCACGGATCTCGCATCCAGCTCTTCGATCTTTTGCTGCAGTTTCTTCACTGTATCACTCTGTAGGAAGGACATTAAATGGTGTACAGGAGGTTATTCGTATAACAGATCGAACGGATTGGTGGAGCTGTTGGTCCAGACTGCTCAGCTTGTCAGCATCAGACATGGACTCATCATCAAGGATGCGTCGTCCAGACGAAAGCATTTCTTCCGGCAATTTGGCGTCTTTGTAAATGCCTGTCAAGTCCACAGGTTTGTCCAAGTCACCGTTCGGTCCAATCTGTAGCTCCGCAATTTTGCCAGCCAGCAGTTCCTGCAAGACGGCATCACTTTGCGCTGCTTCCGCAGTCGATTTACCATGACCCTGCTCCTGCGTTTGCTCCAGTCCGTTTACACTCGTTTCCTTCATCCGCTGTCTGCTCTTATGCTTTTTATGCCGCAGTGTCTCCATCGTCCGACTGCTCGGGTGTCTCGGGTGTGTCTAGTAACCCACAGATTGCCCTCGGTCTTTGAAGTTCTCTACTAGACACTGGAGAATCGTATAAAAAAATTTAGATAGAAAGATGAACGACGTCGAGGAATTCAAGCTAGCTGCCGCAGCAGTCGTCTGGGCACTCGCCATTGTAGGCGGCGTACTGCCGCTTGCATTCAACAGAAGTGAACGAGCGGAAAGTATCACTAGTGTGCTCAATTGTGTTGCAGCAGGCATCTTTCTGTCAGGTTCCTGCATCCATCTACTGCCGGACGCACAAGGAAATGAAGCGCTGTCGGCATGGATGTGTGAAAAGGAAGAAGGGTGCTTTATGTGGGCGAATTTCTTCTACGGTGTCGGATTCCTAGTTGTGCTTGTGCTCGAGGTTCTGGCACATTCCATCCAGAGAACGTATGGCGAGAACAGCGGAACGATGCAAGAGCGCACGCCGTTGATCTTGAACACTAGACAAGATAGAGACCAAAGCGTAGACCGGAAGGAATACCGTGGACCGTTCTATGAGTACGAGACTGGTCAGCAGAATACGTCGCTCGAGGATGTGTATTCCGAAGGCGACAGAGTCAAGCGGCACATGTGCTCTTCCTCCGAGGTAGCCCATGCACACATATACAGCTTGACGGACAAGAAGACTTTGCTGGCACTCGTGGTCTTCACGGCCTTGTCCTTCCACTCGGTCATGGAGGGCATGGGCCTCGGTGCCTCGGAGCGGGAAGCGTGGGATATTCTGATCGCCATTGTGGCCCACAAAGCGCTCTCTGCCTTTGCCTTGTCGCTGGAGATGGCGCATCATGACGTACCTCGCTCTCGTCTGCTGATCTCCATCACCTTGTTTTCCTTTATGACTCCAGTCGGTGTCTTGCTCGGCTGGACGATCACCACCGGAGGTAGTGAGTCCGTTGGCAGTGGTATTACATCAGCACTTGCAGGAGGAACGTTCTTGTACGTAGCTGCGATGGAGATCATCCCGCAAGAACTCCAGAACCGTCAGTTGCTTCTACCCAAATGCTTTGCCTTGTGCATCGGCTTTGGCGCCATGTCGCTCCTGTCGCTCTGGGCATAGACGATTGTAGAGAAAGGAATCAAGTTGCTAGTAGATGCCAATCACAGGGTAACGGTAGAAAATAAGGATTGAGATTTAGGCAACGAAAAAGCTCTTATCCTTCCATTGCACCTACTTGCCGTACTTTTGGAACTCCCACTCGCGGTTGTCCAGAGGACACACCTGACGAGTCTTGAGCCATCTAGAAATACAGTGGAAGTGGAAAGCGTGGTCTAGTTGGTACAGTTAGATGTTGATGGTGAAAAGGATCGATCGAAAAGGCATACTGCAGACGCCCCAGGCGACGGTGCACTCCTCGCTTGTGGCAGAAGCCTGGTTCGCTTGGCACTCGATGCAGAGGTCCATGATGTGGTTTCGGCAGATAGCGCAGTTGTCCACGACAATATCTATTTAGTAAGTGTCAGTAGATCTGGACGACAGGCCGCGAGTCGGGCACGCTCGAGTATGTAAACAGGGAAGGATTTACCCCACGACCAGAGCGCGACGGCGTTCCACTTTTTGATCTCAAAGCGCTTTTCATCGCTAGCAGCAGCAGGCGCAGGTGGCGGTGCCGCCGCCTCTGCCTTCATCTCTTCATCCGCCATCCTGCGATCTCGTTCTCTTTGTTTGGGTTGTTCTTGTTAGGGGTGAATTTAGTCACTAACGTAAATTGTGACATAGAGGATGGATTTGTAGGATGCGTATAGGATGCTTGTAGGAAGGATAACACGAGCTTCGATTGCGTACGTACTTAACTGCCGACAGAGTAGTTGAGCATGGAAGGGTCCACGCGCTGTCCTTTGCTACGCCTCTTGCTCCTCTTACCGTCCTTCTTGACGTTCTTCACCTGCTTCTTTCGCTGGATGAACTCGGTCGCGAACGCCGACACGCGAGGCGTCGAGCCGAGGTAGGCTGCAAGGTACTCTCGGATCTCGCCTGGATCCTCCAGTGTGGCGCAATATTCAAGCAGAGTCAAGTCGTCTTTACCGGTGATGTTCTTCAGCTGCTTGGCACACCACGCCATGAGCTCCGCGGATCCAAACGGACCAACGCCCTGGGAAGGAGACTCGTTCTTGGGCGTCTGCGCTGCGCCAAAGTTCCAGAAAGACTCGTCCGTCTCTTTTTTCGGCGCTGGAGGAGACGACTGTGCCTGCGTCTTTTGCTGTGGTCGGCTCTTGAGGACAGACACAGGGACTGGACCAAGTTGTCGGTTGGCCTTGGGGACAGGAGCGTTCGACACGCCAGCCACGACGTTCATCCAGTGCGAGCCGCTGCCTTGTTGCTGCTGCTGGCTCTTGGCTCTTTCCTGCGCAATACGCTCTTCTTCTGCCAGAATGTCCCGCATGGACTTCTGACTCTGCGGCTTGCTCGGTGCTGCCGTTGCGCCCCATGGAGACGTTGCCGGTCGAGACGGAGCAGGTGCAGGAGCAGGTGGCGTTTGATTCGCCTCCGCCGGTGTTGGCTGCTTGGGCGTCTGAGGCGTCGACGGTTTGGGTGCTTGCGGAGCAGACTGCTTCTGTTGAGCAGGCGTTGGCTGCTTCTGAGTAGGAATTTGTTGCTTTTGTGCCTGAGGTGCCTGCTTTGGTTTCGGGGACACCTGCTTCGGCTTTGGCTCTGGCGTTGCCTGCTTTGTTACCTGCTTTGGCTGTGGGGCTTCCTGCTTTGGCTCTGGCTGCGCTGGCTGCTGTGCTTCAGGGGAGGAGGCCTGGACGCCTAGCATCATCTTGAGATGGGCACCCATGTCAGCTAGATTCGACTGTCCTTGAGCCATCTCCTGTCGACGCTGCTTTTGCTCTTCTTCCTGAATTTCCTTCAACGATGGTTTCTTCTCCACTGCAGGACTGTTGGTCCACGCAGGCTTGTCCTCCTTTGGCTGTTTCTTCGGCTGAGTCTCCACTTCAGAAGACTTTTCCTTCTTTGGAGGCTGGACACCATTCGTTTCTTCCTGAACATGAACCTCGTGCTTTGACTGCTCTAGAGGTTCTTGTCTCGGCTGCTCTTGAACCCCTTGTCTCGGCTGCTCCTGCACCTCTTGTCTAGGCATGTTGGCAGGAGGGAATGGCATGTCTGGACGGTAGTTGTTCGGGAACATGTTGGGCATGGCCTGGTCTCTCTGATTCTGTTGCCAAGAGTTCTGGTGCTGCAGGAGCATGTGGTGCTGATGCTGATGCTGATGCTGCTGTTGCTGAGGAGGGAAGGGCATGGGACGCTGCTGCTGTGGGTGCTGCGGATGCTGTTGCTGGAACAAGTGCGCGTGCTGCGCCAAGCCCAGACGCTGCATGTCCATGCGCATCTTGTCTTCGTGGCTCAAGTGCATCATCGGGTCTTGTTGCTGCTGGAACTGTGGCGGGCCGTGGTGCTGCGGCATCTCTGGACGTAGATTGAGCATCGCAGCGAGCTCCATGTCCCTTGGATCCCTCTCCTGTCGCTTCGGCGCAGGCTGAGGAATGGACACGAACGGCCGTTCGCTTTGAGGGAAGTAGTTTGCCAACGGTACGAACGTTCCTTCTCTACCGAATCGGATGGGCAGGTGGGGTTTAAAGTATCCTGCTTCAAACCACTCGCGCATGTCCATCGTCTTGAACGGACCTTGCTGCCTACCATGCGGATCCATATAGAACCACACGTCCTCTACCTGCACTGCTGTCGGCTGTGGAAGCTGTTCTAAAAGTTGCTCTTTCGGCTGCTCCTGCGTCGGAAGTTCCAGTGGCGCACTGAGAGACTCCAAGCCAGCGTCAGGACTAGGTTCGATCGGGTCATCCCACTGCGCCTCCGGTTCATCTTCGTCACTATCCTCGAACTGACCAGACGCAGCAGCATTTTCCAGCTTTTCATCAAACTCGTCCAAGTTGCCTTCCGGGACTCTGGTCGTGGATTCGGCGATCTCAGCACGCATGGCGTCCATCTCCTGACGGAACTTTTCCGTCGCTTCTGCCATCGACATGAGATCCTACCACATACAAGAGTTAGATAGGGAAAAGTTGGGAGGTGATATGATAGCATACCAATCCTCCTCCTTCGCCAAGACTTCCGACGTCGTCCCATTCGACGTTACCGTCTCCCTCGTGATCTTCCGGCTTGTCACCTCTTTTCCATGACTTTCCTTCGTCATCACGCTAGCAGAGATAGATTAAGGCATTGGGATAAAGAGTTAAATGCAGACAAGTGTACTTTGGCGTTTTTGTCGTCCCACTTGTTCTGGCGCTCGTTGCCGTTGCCTCGTCCGCGACCTCGACCTCGATTACGATTGGCTGCCCACTGCTTGTAGATCTCTTCGTAATCAAAGGGAAGGCTGCTGACGGGCGGGAGGCTGTGCTGGGAGACGACGACCGTGTCTGGCGGAAAGTCCGGTGGGCTCGATGTCGGCGCGTGGAAGGCTAAGAGCTCTTCCTTGGAGTAACGCAGCACTTGAGGAAAAAAGCATTCAGTTTTTCATGAAACAACAAGGATCCTATGAGTAGATAAGCAGCACCTTTGCTCTTACGTCGACTAGCGTCCGCTGTCTCATTCGCATCTTTGGACGAGACGAAGCCGTCGCCGCTCTTGGACCACTGCGGACGATAGGCGGATGGTCCGGCAGTCTCGTTCGACGTCCGGCCTTTGGTCGCGAACATGTTGCGCGGCCGCAGTGATATGCCCTGGTCGTCCGTGGTAGGTGTGGCGGCGACGGGTTCGTCGTCGGCGGGCGTGCGAGCCTGCTGCTGCTGCTTCTTCCGCTGGTGTCGCGGGGTCTTGGTGACGAACTCGTTTTCTGGGTCCTGGCGCTGCATGCTGCTCGAGATCCTTCGTACTTGCGCTGGTGCGTGCTTGGTGTGTGCGTTGGCGGCGATTTGTTTGGTTTTTAATTTTTCACTTGCGCCGACTATACTCCGATCGGTTTTTCCAACAAGATAAAGACACGAGATGAAGAAGAAGGTATTCTTTTTTTACCGTCGTACATGGACTTTTGTACTGATGGAGGGAGATAGGTGCTACTCATGGGCAAATCGGGGTCCGGCAAGACCTCGATGCGGTCCATCATCTTTGCCAACTACCTCGGTGCGGAGTGCATGGCCTATCTTTTGAACGGCGAATTTGACTAATGACTTTGTAGCTCGTGATACGATGCGTCTTGGACCTACATGTATGTCTATAGGTGGTTCTTAATGTGGGGAGTAGAGATTAATAGCTAGTAGTGGACGTGGAGCACTCGCATGTCCGATTCCTGGGCAATTTGGTCTTGAACTTGTGGGATTGCGGCGGGTACGTCTCTTCCGTAGGATATACCCGTGCCTATTATTGATATATGCTCATACAATAGACAAGATGCGTTTTATGAGAACTACTTTGAAAGCCAGCGGGACCATATCTTCCGAAGCGTCGAGCTCCTGATCTACGTCTTTGATATTGAAAGTCGAGAGCTGGACGTACGCTCTACTTTTCCCATCACTATAAAGATGTACTAACCTCTAACCTCTAAATGACAATTGTAGAAAGACTTTGCTCACTTTGACGGATGCCTCGAAGCCATCGACCAGAACTCATCCAACGCCAAGGTCTTTGTCCTCATCCACAAGATGGATCTCGTCCCAGAAGACCAGCGTGATCGCGTACGTCGTATCTAGCTACAAAGTAGATAGACGCAGGATTGCTAAATGTTTCGAATGCAGGTGTTCAACCAGCGCAAGGAAATGATTGAGGCACGCACAGGGTCTTTGCCGACCGTGTGCTTTGCCACATCCATTTGGGACGAAACGCTGTACCGAGCATGGTCGTCCATCGTGTACTCGCTCATTCCGAACATGCAGGACCTGGAGAAGCACCTGAACGGCTTTTGCTCCATTTGCAATGCCGATGAAGTGGTCCTGTTCGAACGCGCGACGTTCCTCGTGATCGCCCACGCGACACACGCCGAGCACCGAGACATGCATCGCTTTGAAAAGATCAGTAACATCATCAAGCAGTTCAAGCTCAGCTGCAGCAAGACGCAGGCGCAGTTCCAAGGCATGGAGGTCCGGAACTCGAACTTTACTGCCTTTATCGACTTTTTCACCACCAACACGTACATCATGGTGATCATGTCCGACCAAGAGATCCGTACGTTTATTGTAAAGATACGTCGTGATATCTGTATTAACTAGACGCAATCTATAGAACCAGCGGCGATCCATCTGAACATCAAGTCGGCTCGTCCGGTCTTTGAGGAGTACGTGCAGCAGGCCAGTTAGATGGTTGCATACAATTCCTTCGTCCTGGACTGGAGAAGGAAGAGTTGAGAGCGATATGGATGAACAGTACACGTTATTCAATCCGAAATGGAGTGCTTGGCATGCATTTCGTGTCTTTGGTGTTGAAGTTTGTGGCATTATATATATTTAGGACAAGTAGCTGTAAACATAGCAACAGGAGATAGCATGGCATCGGAGCTACCGACCAAAGTGGCCGAGTATGTGCTCTACAGTGAGTTTGATATCGACAAGGGTAGTACGCTGAGGGGATCGTACCCAGATCTACCGTCCAGCTACTCGAGAGAGTTTTTCGCCGATGCGATGCTTCCGGAGGGAGTGCATAATCGAGATCAAGACTTTACCATTTTCTTTCTGAACCGAGATAAGGCTTTTAATAATCTACTTTCGGCTAGTCCTGGTGATTCAAAGATAGCGGAGGGTGACAAAAGGTTCATGTACTGCCTGAATGTCGTACTTACTTGCCACGACCCGAGCGTTCGTCGAGGAGCTACTGTGCGAGCTGTTGCGATCTGTTCTCCGTCCAAGCACTGTCTCGCCTTGAAAAACGTACTCTACGATGCAGTTACACGCATTGCCACGACTATGACGGAAGAAGAAGCTGCAAGTGTGCTATCGGAGCTCTATAGCATGGTCAATTCACTCGACGTTCAAGCTGCCGACGCGCTATCCCAGACCGAAAGACGCTTAGCAAAGTGTAAAATCTGTATGGACAATGGGAATTTGTCGGCTCTAGATCAGGACGCGACGCGTGACTCGATGTACTTGCATACTAGCTTGAAATGGGGAGACGAAGATCTTCGGATCGTACTGAATCGCTGCAGCTCGGATGACCAGTACGACGATGCTCGAATATCTGATCTCCTCGAAATCTTTGGTGAGCAATCGATGGTCATTTATAACGCAATTGTTACTGGACAGAGGCTGCTCTTCCTCGGGCACGAGTGCTCTGCTGGAGAGCTGTGCAACTACGTTCTGGCGACCAGTCATCTCGTCTGCCCACCCATGTTTGGACTCATTCGACGTCAGTATCCGTATGCGAATCTGACGCATCTTGCCTTCTTGGAGACGCCAGGGTACATTGCTGGCGTGACGAATCCGATGTTTGCATCCAAGCACGACTGGTGGGATGTTCTGTGTGACTTGTCGACAGGTGAAATCATGACGACTCCAGGAGACAAAGAGCAGTATGAGTCATGCGACCGTCAGTTTATTCTTGAGGTACATGGTATCGTTGTTATTCTCATCGGCTTGCGATGCTTACGTTTTTATCGTCTAGGTATTGGATGGCTTGCAGACCGGTCAATCAGAAGACTGGGTTCGATGCATGTTTGAAGAGTACACCCGAGAGGTGCCTCTTTGACTTTTTACACTACGCGTGAATGCCCAATGGCACTGACGATGTTGTTGATGGTAGAATGTCACAGACCTGGCCATGAACGACGAAAACCCTGCGCTTTTGGAAGCGAATGCTGAGAAGATGGCCGTGAACAATGTTCGTATTACGCAGTGGGCACGAACGGAAAACTACAAGCTCTACGCGGCCTATCAAGAGCAACAGAAGCCTTTTTCCAAGGCTTTTCAAATACGTAAGCTCTGTCTTATTGCACTCTTTTTGCTACTTATTCAAGGTTGACTCCGATTTTGATATGTGTAGAGGATACTGGTGTGGACCTGCTGAAGCATATACGCTCACTCCAAGCAGATGATGTCCGCTTAGACAATGAATACGTGGAACAGGTCTATGCTGATTTTGTGACTCTGCTCCACACGGAAGACGAGCTGCAGGAGTTCTTAAGCTACTTGCCATTGCTTCGTGGTGGCTTGCACGTTGTGGCTCAAGGTATCTTTCATCCTTGGAACAGTGTCAAGTACAACACGGTGGAGCTTCTTAAGAGGCTAGAAGAATATCCAGCAACTGCGCCTAGTCTTAATCTGCTCAATGTGTTCACCAAGATCAGCTATCAGAGAGTGCGCAATGCGATGGAAGAAGAAAAGAAGGTATTGGTGCAAGGCCAGTCGGAAAGCAATGAGGAAGAGAAGAGCAAAGTGTGAATTTGATTTGTATGGGTAGAATGTTCATTTAGAACTTAAGAAAGCTAGAGAGTTGGTCCAAGTTGTCCCCAAACACTTCCTTCATCGGATCCTCGTTGCTCGTGCTCTTATCTCCAACCTGGTATTCTGGATCGACTAATGAGCACAGTTGATCAAACTCAAAGTCGCCACCGTCTCTTTCGTCATTGTTCGCATGGTTACTAGCAGGCACAGGAAACTTTACGCTGCTTGACTTGGTGGCAGGGTCATTCATATCGATGACTTTGCTTCGGTCCATTAATCGGACGAAGGAAGAAGCTTTGTGTCCCTCACTTGACCCAGTCGGATACAGTTTGCTTGTGGATTTGTTGAGAAACCCTCGCTTCACTGCTTGCTGCTTTTTACTTGGAGTTGCCTTGCTCTTGGAGGTCTTCATTGCTACGTCTGCATCTTTGGCATTCAATTTGGTCGTTTCCTCACCAATGACTTCGATCAGCTTTTTCTTTGACTTTGAAGGCTGTTCATCGTTTTCCTTCTCGGTAGATGTACTCGTCATGCCTGGAATGATGACTTGAGAAGAAAAAGTGGATGCTTTTGTTGGGAAGTTTGTGTGTAGAACTTCCTCGTCATCTACGTCACCGCTCTCTTGCTCAGCCACACGTTGTTGGAGCACATCTTGTGGAGAATTGATGGTGGCAGTCTTCGTTTCGTGTTGACCAGGATCAACACAGAACTTGGACGTAATGATATCTCCTGCGAAAGCAACACCACCCTTGTATCTGCTCTTGATAAACTTACCTAGAGTGGAAACGAGAGATATTTGAGCATCGCGTTGGACCCATTCAATGGCGAGCTTCATTATTTCTTGCTTGAAGGTCGCATCCCATTCACTGCGGCGGAGCACCCATGGGTGAAAGATGACATCGATTGCGCAGCATGGGGCGCCGTTCGCGTCCTTGATGGATTTAAGTTTTCCAACGACAAGAGGAATCTGGAGGTTGTTTGTGCTCGGGACAGCCCTTGTGTCTTCCGGTACTTCTCTGTTGGAGTTTGGATTCTTTGGCGCGTCGACAATCTCGTGACCACAGCAATTGATAAAGAGCTTGGTCTGCCTTCTTTCGCACTTGATGGTCTTGTACATGAGGCATTTAAGGACAAAGCCTGCATTCGGAGTAATATATTTTGGTCCTTGCTGCTCATTAGATCCTTGCATCGTTGGTGGACCGGTGGAAAGCTGGTCCGCGATAAAGCTTTGGTACCTGTCGGGGTCATTCGTCGCCATACTATCTAGTGTCTGCCACATCTGTTGTGCGTCTGCTCCAAGATCCTTTGCATTGAGGCCCATTTGCTTGGCAATCTCACGCATCCTTGGATCATTCAACATAGCCTGAAGTCCATTGGCGCGCTTCCGATCCGACCTGCGGGTATGGAGAATACCGTCGTTCATTGCGGTGGTGCAGTTAGTAGTGGACGCGACGTTTGAAGATCCAACGGTCACCTGGTAAAACGTAAGGAAATAGTATAAAATATACGTATAAAGAGCGAATTAAGCCAAGGGCTCCAAGCCGCAAACCGCAAACCACACCGACAGCAATGGCGTTCGGCAGCTTTTCCAAGTTTATGCGCTACTACATGGACCGTGAGCCGACAGTCGTGATCTGCGCAGGCATCGGCGCGGTCTCACTCGCAATGCCTCTCGTCGTCGTGCCCATTCGCCGTTCCATGGGTCTTCCAACGGACCAGTACGACGGTCCGATCATCCCAGAGTCCATGCGTCCCGCCCGTGGCTACCTTGCAAAGCGTGAGGCGGAAGAGTAAGCAAATATAGGACGCGTTCTCTTTGACTATTTCCTTGTCTTCTTGTCAGAGGCGTTTAGTGTTGTCGACAGTTCTGGAAGAGTGATAAAGTGGCTGTTGGAAAGGAACTTTTATAGCAGGAGCTCTCCTTGGAGATGGAATTGATAGAGTTGCAAAGGGAAGGAAGTGATTGCGATGGAAAGTGATCTTTTGGGGGATGCTGACGATAGGAGGTTACTGCAATATTGACCTGAAGTTTGCCTAGCCCATAAAATCAGTTCCGAAAGCTATACTACCTGTACATGTCTTAGCATCAATAGAGATGCTTCCTATTTGACTTGTCCTACGTGCGTGACGCTTCCTAGCTAGATGACCTTCACGAAATGTGCATTTGATGTTGACTACATGCCCTCGAGAAAGTCGATTTACCACCCCTTGAACTATACTGTATTTTCTATGACAGGATACCTCGACTGATCAAAATCTTGTACACAGCCCAGGAAGACAAAAGACCGAAACTGATCATGAGTACGGCTACAAGCGGCACCAGAGCGACGTACGTGCCGGCGCAGGTGCGAGATGCGTGGTTCCACAAGCTACGTTCAGTCGCAGCGAACAAAGGCTGCTTTGACTGCAACAAGCGGAATCCGATGTGGGCCACCGTCACGTACGGCGTCTTTATCTGCCTCGACTGTTCTGGCTACCATCGTCGCCTAGGTGTGCACTTGTCATTCGTTCGCTCCGTCGATATGGACGAGTGGACGGAGGATCAGCTGCGTGCCATGGCTCTTAGTGGGAACAACGAGGCTCGAAAGTTCTTCAAAGAATACGGTGTACACGAGATGACCAGCGTAGGCGCTTTTATTCTCGAGAAGGCAATTGATACGAGTATTGATGTAGAATGTAGATTGAAGCCAAGTATAATTCGAAAGGAGCCCAGTTATACAAGAACGCTTTGGCGAAGAAAGTAAAGAACTCGGAGCTTCCGGTCATGGTAGCGACTTCGGATGAAAAAGAGGAGAAGAAAGAGGCAGATACCGACGGATTGGAGGAGCTAGTGAAACACGCAGAGACCAGTGGGGGAAGCAGCACTTCCGAGTACCTTCAGAGGTCGAAGCCTACAGTTGCTACTCCGATGGCACCTCCACCGGCACCTGCAGGTAAACTCCAGGTGAATCGACCGATGGTCATGCTAGGCAAGTCGAATGGAGACAGCACTCCTGCTTCCAGCACGCAGACGACTACCAAGGTATGTTTATTGAGTCGTTTGCTCTGTGTACGTTTGCTGAATTGGTGTCGAGTAGAAGTCGACAGCGAAGAAAGCAACGCGATTGGGCGCCACAAAGCTGAAAAGCGGAGGAGGCGACTTTGATGACTTTGACGACTTCGGATTTGATGTACGGTTGCTTGTATTATCTTTTGTTGCAGCATACTAAAGAGCTTTGTGGGCTATGATACAGAACCCACCTGCTCCAAAAGTGGAGACAGCAAAGGACACGACGAAGCAGATTGACGAGGATGAGGCTCTAGCTCGAGCGCTACAGGAAGCTGAAAAGTATGCTGATATGCACTGGTAGCGTAGTGTAGAGACTGACAGTCGGATGTTGTAGTGATCGAAGCAGCGCTCCGGCAACTACAGCAGCCAGTGCTTCCTACAATACGTCTTCCAACATGGCATCTACGACACTGGACAAGTACAAGAACTCCAAGTCTATCTCGTCTGACAATTTCTTTGGTGGAGAGGCTGGAGCACAGGCCGACCCCATGGCCATGAACAAGTTCCAGGGCTCCCAGTCCATTTCGTCTGACGCGTACTATGGAAATGACCGACCTCGATCCAGTTCCAATGAGAGTGCGTATCTTGTGCGTGTATGCTGGTGATATTTGGCGTTAACTTTTGGGTTTAAACAGTGGCGGATGAGGCTGCGTACCAGCTTCAGCAGTTAAAAACGAATGTGTCGGACCGAGCGACCAAGGTATGTTTACTTGTAGTGACTAGTATTTTATAAAGTACTAACAAGGGTGCCACAGCTCAAGCAAATGACGTCTGGGTTCTTCACGGACCTCCAGTCGCGCTACTCGTAGGCTTGGCAGCATATACAAAAGAAATACAACTGTAGTAGGATTTTCTTTTCTTTCGTGACGCGTGGCACCTCCTGGACTGTCTTGTCTTGAGTATGCCTCCGACTTTTGCCAAATCCAGATCTATCCGCAGATACGATGCACCTGCTTACACGCACGCTGCTCTTCACGGCGCTCCTGGTGCTCCTGTCGTCCACCTGGTCTGTGGCTGCAGAGGACTCGACCGAATGCGAAGGTTGGTGCTATACATGCAAACACGTTTCGATGTAGTGATTAACATGACGTGATGACAGTGTGCATCAAGGTCGTGTCGGACGTCTCGAGCGTGTATAAGGAGCTGACTGCCACCGAAAAGGGAAACAAACAGGACTTGGCTGAAAAGGCCCTGAACAAACACTGCTCGTCCAAGGTGTCTTCCAAGGACAACAAGCTGTGCTACTTTTTAGAGCCGTTGAAAAAGGATGTGGCTCGCCAAGTGAGCTACGGCAAAGCTCCGCTTAAGATCTGCAAGAACCTGGAGAAGAAGAACCCGGACTTTTGCTCCATGCGCTACCGTACGTACTATATTTAAATATTCACGAAGGACTAAGCTGACGACATGTACAGCCGTCAAGACGGATGAGAACACGGACTACTCGAAACTACGTGTCAAGCAGCTAAGGAAGATTCTGGCGGGCCGAGGCGTCGACTGTGTCGGATGTGTCGAGAAGGACGAGTTTATCGCCAAAATCAAGGAGACGGCCCACTTGCATGAGGAGCTGTAAGTGGTAATTGAGAGCTGTGAATTCTTCGATTGGACTCAGTCTACTTTGCTTTGAATTTTACAACCACATAACGCAAATACAATCAAGCTTTAGATTGAAAACATGTATTAGACGAATGCAAACGTATTAGAATTTCAACTTAGCTCTGAAAGTGGATAGACGGCTACATGCCGAGCTGGGCAGTGCGCAGGATTTGGACGAGCGAAGAGCCGACGAGAATGAAGAGGAAGAATCCCATCAGCATGGGCCCGACAGAGTAACCAGTTTCCTTAATCTGTGCAGCATGTAGAGTATTAGTAAGTAAAAAGTGTACATGCGATGCGGATCGTGCTACCTGCTCGGGCTGCGAGACTTTGCCACGTTTCGTGATATTCGCTTCGTGCTTTTCATTTCGCAAGCGCATCTTGGCAGGAGTCGGCTGCAACACAAGTCATATTAGAATGGAAGAATGGATGGAGGATTGGAGGAACTGAACGTACCATGGTTACTAGAGTCGGCGAGTGAGCTACGTGTCCGCTGGCTTGACTATAAGATGAAGTGTGCTAGATTTCGCTGGATTCCGCCCCTGATTCGCTAAAAATGAAATCTAGTTATCCATAAATTGCCATTGATATGATATCGAAATATTAAAAGGGTGGGTGCTGTTGTCCAGGACAGAACATAGTCCTAGACCTAAGATGGATCCAGGACTATCGAGGATTAGACCCCAAATACAATTACAAGTATGCAACGCATTAATAAGCATGAATGGCATATAAGTAGATATATTTCGAATAACAGTTTGTTAGTACACTGAATAGTTATTTGTGCGCAGGAAACTTGTATCTGATATTTGTATTTACCCGTGCTACATACCTTGGGCAGAGCACAATTTTAAGCAATAACGCTTTAACTAGTTCGCTGAACAGCGAGTCCATATCAACCCAAATAAGCTGTCAGTACACATATAGTTTATTATAGCGTCTTTAATCATGTAACAACCAGTACACCTATCTGTGCGCATATGATTTATTAGTGCACAATTACAGACATAATGCGTGTTTCAGCTAATATCTTGAAAATGTTTGTTAATGCACAATTAGTTTGTATCTAATCATGACGTCAGAATATTCGATACAACCCAGACATATAGACATATAGGATGTAAAGCAAAATGCACTATTTAAGTTTAATTGTACATTGACCAACAAAGTATGCCAATGTTTTATCTGATGAT